>OMNO01013751.1:0-24809 GCA_900303215.1 Trachyrincus scabrus | reverse complement strand
GAGAGTAGGTTTCGGCTGGGGATTCTCCCCAGCCTCAATTTGGTGTTGGGGATATGTGGAGTGTGTGTTGTTGGTGGCTGGTTTAAGCAGCCTCACCTGGTCAGAGTTAGACTAATTAGACTCTGGGACTGGGTGAGGCTGCACACCTGTGGGGCATTGGCCAATCAGACCCACAGGTTAAACCGGCCACCAGCACACACACTCGAGAGGAGCTCCAGCATGTACCACCTGCTCTGTTGTTCAGACTACCACAAACTGCAATAAACCGGTTTCCTCATGAACTGCCTGTGTCTTGCTGTGGGAGAAGCCCTGGAAGCCATAAGAGATGGCATGTGGCAGAGGCGAAACTGCTACAGCATCATTTAGGAGGAGGTATAGTGAACCTGCAGACTGGTGGCATTTACCTGAGGAGCTCCTCGCTTTCCACCAGCTGCTGCAGCATTGCATCTCCCATTTCCTTGCGGATCTCCATTTCCTGAACCATGTTCTTCCTCCTCTCAGCCAATAGCTTGCTTCTGAGGTTCTCAATCACAGTCAGCAGGTCCTAGTAAGGTCAAGGGCGAAGCTGAGGAATGGGATTCAAACGGCAGCTTGCACATGCCACCGCTGAATTATACACACACAACATTCCCCTGCTTTCATGGCATCACATCTGGTGGGCCTCAAAACAACAGTGCATGTTCAGTCAAGAGTGCCTGTATATTAAATCCACTGGGAAATAACGGGAGCGAGCCAAGACGTCGTACTTCCTGGGGCAGGATTGACACGTCTGCCTCGTCCTCTTCGTCCAGCAGCTCCTCCTCAGAAAGGTAGCCGTCGAGCGCCTGGCTGTCCATCACCCTCAGCAGGGGGTTGCCATCACGGTCCACCAGGCATGGAGCCAGAGACTCCAGGGACTTGACAGGAATCACCTGGACCACCTACAGTCAACCAGTACATGAGCTTGTGCTAATTAACCACGGTCAAGAAACCTCAAATTGTGCTTTATTTTAGTAACGGAAACGGTATCCAAACGACAGAAAACTGAATAGTTGAATGCTATGCAGACAGACCTGCTTGGCTATGGCAGAGAACTTCATCACATGGAGCGTCTCGTCATAGGTGGAGGCACACTGGTTAATGTTGACAATCATGGAAGCTTTCCCCTTTCCACAGAAAAAGGTCTGGAAGAGCTTTGTGAGTTTGCTCTCCCGGAAAGGAATGTAGCCGCTCTTTGTCCTGCTCAGTGGGTATAAAAAGGAGATGGAGAAGGCAGAAAACACTTACGTGGTTTTTAATTAACCTGTAAAATATCGCCCAACCGCAAACCCACCTTAAAAGAGGGATTTTTGTTCGAGCCCCACTTTACAATTGATCATCATAGGATTAAAAGGCGCACCTGTCCGTCTGGTTGTTGCGCAGGGCTGTAATGCATTTCCCCAGAATAAGCAGGGAGTTGTTAATGTTGCCCGCTTCCTTAAGCCTCTCCCCAAATGTCTTGGTTTTATTGCATCTTTCAGAGCCGGCCAAATCACACAAAGAGAACCTATGGGGCATGAGCAAATACTCATTTTTGGTGAATGCCTGCGTGTACTACACATTATGTAACAGTATAGTCGTTTTAAAGACAGGCTTTATTGAAGGCCACAAAAATCGACTCACTCAGAGATCCTTTCCACTGTGGTGCCATTGATCTTGAGTAGCTTCATGGTAAAGATGCTGTGGCTGTGTAGAGAACATTACATTACTTTACCCATTTCGAGCAAACATATTTTGGTTTCAAATTAAATTAAGGAAAGTAACGGATTGCCTTCTGCTAGAAGAATGATTCATCTTGGTGGAGGCAGCACTTCGATTTTTGTTTCCAAAACGTAGAAGTTTACTGGCTTCCTCCAAGTTTTGAATGTTGATCCACTTTAGATCTAGATGTATTTATAAAATAAATCCAGACAATGCCCAAATCAAATCGAGCATACCAATAAAAATTGAGACATTTGACAGGTTGTCTCAATGTTGCATTGCATATTCAACATCACTAAAGCTCTACAACGTCCCCTTTTCAGCATTAAACAAAGACTTAAACAGAAAATATATTTTACGATATTTAAGACATTTGAGTACCGAGCCGTGAAGTCTGCACCCAGGAGTGAATTGCTTCAGATCAAAAGTTAAGAAATGTCAAGGAATGTGCTAAACTATGATGCAGTGTAGACGCGTTTCACCTCTGACGTAGGCATTCCCAGCACGGTCTTCACACACACGCAGAACGGTACGTTTCTTAGACTTAGAGCACAAGGTGGCCTGAAGTAGATCGTAAACGCTCTCGTTGTAGATTTCGAAGAAGGCCACCCATAAGGCGAACATGCGGTCACTGGTCTCAGGGCAGCTGCTACCCATCTCTGTTACACAAGGTAATGGAGAGCAGATTGAGTTGAACTTTCAAATGTTTGGGGACAATGCATTAATATTTTGAGATAAACCATTTAGAAATGTGACAAATCAACGTCTCACGGTCATGTCTCTAAATGTTACTAAAGTCACTAAAATGTTACAAGAGAGCATAATCGAAGTTGTAGTACAGTCACTCAGTTTAGATTCTTTACATGGAATTTACCGGGCAATTAATAGTCTTGTCCAGATAGATTAATAGATAATGTGCACTGGTTCATTGCTTTGAGTCGTCGTCATGAGATACCTGTGCCATTGTCGGTGGATGAGGACAATCGAACAGCCGAGGGCAAGCAGCCTGAAGAAATGCCATTTGCCCTTAGTGGTTCTCCATCCTTAAATTGACATTTAAAAACATGCATTTTATGAATATGGACAGCAGCCAAGCATTTCATCCATTTGTGTGCTTCTATTCAACATCGCATGAATATGAAAGACAGTTGCCTCTCTGAAGGATGCAAAAATAGAGGCCCTGGCGTTTTTCTCCTGCTTCACTTGTTCAGAGCCCAGACACTGAGCACCGGTGCCCAGGTAGGGCTTGAGGTCCATTCCCCCATACTGACGCTGTCCAATGTGCCGGAAGGTGGTGTCCAGCACTCGTGGCAAGATTCCTGGCTCTTTCACGCTTCCTTGAAAATGTAAAAAGAAGTACTAATAAACACTGAACGTGTATTAATAAAGAAACCACTGGAGCAAGTAGCCTATGTTTAACTTGCAATTATCTATATCCATGGCATACATTTGCGGCAATGCAGGTCTCAATGGAGTTACCTTGGATTGTGTACGTTTTCCCAGCATTCGTCACACCATAGCTGAATATTAATGCGTTCTTCCCATCCAGGTAATCAGAGACTTGGCTCTCAACAGTGCCTTCAAAAAGCTCATTTTGTGAGGTCTCATGTCCAAAAATCTAAATACAATGTTTAAAAAAAGACAAAAACATTAATATTCTTTAACAACTCAAAAGGGCGGTCTTGATATGTTTTGGCGGCTCACACGTTTATTGTATACATTGTTTAACCTCACTTGTAATAACAGTGAATCAACAAGTGTTACCATTACTTGAGGTCTTTGATCAACAATGTCATTTCAAACAGTGCAGGTGTATACAAATGCAAAAAAGGTGGAAAGAGCGATCATGTGGATTCCATAAATGTGGTTTATGTCTGTAATGGTCCAGTTCTTTTAAGAACATCTCAACTTTGGCAGGCAAGTTATCCGTTTGACTAGCTACTTTAAATGCTGTGTCAAGTCTAGCTGTGTCTGGTACCAATACAGACCTGAGAGAAGGAGAACTTGTGGACCGACACACCAATGCCCCTCTCGCTGCTCTTCAAGGTGGCTGAGCCCTTGGGTGCATGCAATTTCACCACCTGGTTGTCCTCAATCACTACACAGCCCTGGGAAAATAATGACAATGTTCAGGTGTAGCATTTAGCTTGGTAGAACCAGTACAGTAACATGTTTGAGTGATGTCATTGAGTCACCGCATACTCTACCTGATCCTCATTGTCAGAGAGCTCCTCCTTGAAGAAGGGTCGAACTCTCAGGTACACTTTCAGAGTCTGCGGCTGGGACGCCACTTCGCTCTATAAATCCAGGGGACGCGAGTCAGGACAGGGGTTCATGAACCCCTGTGGTTTGACTCATTTGAGCCAAATACAGCCAAAGAAATTTTTTTAAATAATTTGGGCAGATCAAGCTGACTTGGGCAAACACTGAAAAGTTACATAGAATAAAAAATAGAATTGCTCCCAGAACAAGAACCAAGATAAACCATACTCTTCTCATTTAAATGTTTCCTTTTCAGAAGAAACAATTATTGGGAGTAGCAGCAGTAGTCAAGAATTATCTTAGCTCATAAAAGGACGAATTTAAGAAGATATATAGACTGATAAGACATGCCTGCACAGAACCACTGGGGTGCTCTGGTGGTCCCGGTAGGTTCAGGGTGCTGACATGCAGATCATTGCATGGGGACTCCATTACACCAGGGTGCTGCCGGACTGTTTCTTCATCGGTGAACTCAATAATTCCACTCATCTTCATAAACGATATCTCTCGGTAGCCTGATATTAGTGTACACTTATTGCAATGTGTGTAATTAATGCCGAAGAATCCACTTTCTGAGTTAACTACCACAATGGACGACCGTTTCAATAGTTGACCGTGTTGTAGTTGTATTAAAACTGAAGACAGCTGCGCCGGACCTACTCCTTCCTACGGAACCCGTTTTAATTGAAAACAGGTGATCCATCCATCAATTGGCTTTATGAGGTGGAAACAACCAATAAGCCTACAACCGAAGCGAGGGCGTGTAAGCAGTAGGCCTACTACTCTACTAAATGTGGACTATGTGGAAAAAAGATATACAATAAAGAACATGCAATTATAAAGGTCTTATTTCGTCCATTTTTTTATTTGTAGGCTATTTATTAAATAATATTCTAAGTGGCTACAGGCGACTGAATGCATATTCTCTGTGCTCGTCACAGTGAGGACTGAACATGTAAATATATTTTCTCGTTTGCTCGAAAGCCTTGATAAACTGGTGGTGATCTCGCGAGTCCAGCTGCCTCGCAAGGTCATTGATAAGCAGTCTAGAAAAACCCGTCAAACTGCATTATGTTTAAAGTAAGCTACGGGTTTTGGTGCAGTTCAAATTGCTGTGCATGACAGTTGTTTCTTAACTAGGCCTAGCCATCACGTCTGCGCTGGTTTGTTGACATGGAAATGATTTACAATTTAACGTAGCTGAACAGCACAGAATTCTTGAATTTTGAGGACTTCCATGGTTTATCAGAGGATGTGATGCAAAGTTTCAGCCGGTGTCAAAAATAACTTCCCATCTTGTAGGCTATAATGCAATTAATTCAATAATTTGTGTCTAGGCGCAGTATGACATGCATATGGTCCTTAAGCTGAAAATTCAGTAGTAACTATTACCTTTTAGTCAAGCACTTATTCAAATAATTTAGATACAAGTCAGATTAGCAGGTATGGAGCTCCTGCTCAGGGACACCTATATGCAGTCATTGGGGATTTCGACTAACACAGCCTCATACTGGCAATTGATGGAAAAGTAGGACCGAAGGAACTATATTGGCATACAAAAGCTGCTTGATTGCTGTGCAATACAATTAGATTTCAATAGGTCAAGTGCTACTAAACTATAAAAGCAATTTAAAAACCTGTGCATTAGAGAACAGCGCTGGTTGTCAAATTATATTCCATATTGGCAGTCTCATTCATGGTTATACATAACATACTAGCAAATCATGCCGTTAGACATTTATATGAACCAGAGATCTGCCAGTCAAGACAAACACATTTTCCTCTTTTCCCTCTTTATTACAGAAGCAGTTTTTATGCGTCTGCAATGGTGACTTCAACCTCTACGCCTGGTTCAATGCTGATGGAGGTGATCTGCTTGACAATCTCAGATGGACTGTGCAGGTCAATGAGACGCTTGTGGATCCGCATCTGGAAGCGATCCCAGGTCTTGGAACCCTCACCACAGGGGGTCTTCCTGGTGGTGATGCGAAGAGTCTGAAAGGAGAGATTACATATTTAGAGAAGAGCAACAAAACTATACTCCTAATCCAAAGTTCAGCTACAACGACTCGTTAGACTTACAACTATGGGACATTAGTCAAGTTTGGTTGACCATTAGGCTTTAATAATTCCATCTTGAGTCATTGGGCCCAATGACAGCATCTGACCTGACAAGCTACTTGTAGGTTAGCCTACTGTATTCTAAACAAAAATAATGTGGTGGTGGTAATAGTACCTTGGTTGGCATGCGGACTGGCCCCTTGACCTTCAGGTTCTTCTCCTTGGCCCCACGGATCAAGTCTGCGCAGACTGAGGTGGACAGAAACAATCACGTTCACAACATTGTCTGCAGGCAGCGAGACAATAGCGCTTAGTCAAACCATGGCTCAGAATAGCGTATTTTTGGTCATCAGGGTTTATCAAAGATAATGTTTTTATCCTCACGGCATGGTCAGCAATTATTTGGCAAAACTTTAAATCCACAAAATGCGTTACCTTTCTCCAGGGACTTGACGTTGCGGCTCGTCAGGGTGATGCGGATGCGGTGGATGGCGACCTCGGTCTCCACGGGCGCCTTGCCGGTTTCTTTGAAAGCCTGAATCAAGGAAAAACAATTAATGACATGATCAATTGGGAGTACATTAACCAATTTAGTCCTCAACCACAGCCATATAGCCTCGAGTAGACATAACTACGCATCTACTAATGATATACTATAAACACTACTACACACTGCAACGCAGAGAGGCGGAAATACACTCGACTTGTGAACGAAGCTTCAGTGCGGCGCCACTTCCCTCCATGTGTAGGTATTGGTTTTACTGAAGTTAACGTTAAAGTTGGGGGTTTTACACGGATACGCATCTAAGAAACAAGCAAAAGCGGTCGCCGTTAACATTTACACCCACGCTTCTGTCCGCTGCGACGTTAAACGAAGCACGTGTAGATCAGAAGCTCAGTATGCTAGCTCATGTTAGCTCGCTGGTTTTCGCCTAAATTAGCCACATATATTTACCATTCATTCGTAAATGAAATAGGGAAATTAAGACGTGGGAATGTGTCCGGAGCAAATATTTACCATGTTTATTATTCCTGACCGACTTATTCGTAAGTATTCCACGCGAACAGCGGTGAGTCAGGAACGGACGCCACCTGGGTGATGAGCACTTGGAAAGAGAGAGCAGCGGCTTCGTCTGCTTTATGAAGGCCTGACGCACATCCGGGACTCCGCCCCGCCGCTTCTTCTGCTGCATGTTGCTGAGCCCCGAGAGACAGTAGCTCCCTCTAGCGGTCAGAGGAGTTCACAATAAAACTGGCAGTAGACATAGTAGTGTATACGTTCTTATTATCCCTGAGTTTATACAGTGCTGCCTGTTGATGTGTATAGTGAGTATAAATATACTAATCCCTATTTATTTATTTTTATTCATGATGTCTTTTTTCTATATATCGTTTTAAATCGTTTGGCTTATCAAGAGAAGTCTGTCGATAGGCTACTAGTTATTCACACACATCTAATATACATCCTTGGTGAGATATGGGTCAATAGAGAGAATGAGAGTAGCGACAACTTGACAGCTTAATTTGAACGCAAAAGTGAATACACGGTCACGTGACTGTGTGGCGCTGCAAAGTGAAAAGCCCTTAATCAGCATGGACATCACTATCACCTGTAAGACAGTGTGTTTGTGGGGTGCGTGTGTTGTATTGTAGGCAACGGTCGTAGCCTACAAGCAAGATGCCTTCTCCAATTCCCGTGACTCGCCTGTTGCCGAAAGACTTTTATCCACCTCTCAGCATCGGAGTGTGCAGTAGTCCACTGACAAAATACGCACATGCTTCGACTTTGAACGTAGCCACTCAGAGGAGCCACGGGAAGGTGGCGAGTAAACTGTGGTCGTCGGTGATTCATTGGAAAGAGCTGAAGGCAATGCAGCCCGTGGGATCCGGAGGGTTCGGTTCGGTTTACAAGGCGAAATACTTTGGGGAGACCGTTGCGGTGAAGAAAGTCAAAAAGTGCTCAAAGAATAAGCTGGCTTCCAGACAAAGCTTTTGGGCAGAATTAAATGCCGCACATCTTAGGCATAAAAATATTGTTCACGTGATCGCAGCGACGACGTGTGTCCCCGCCAACTTGGAAAACGAGAATAACATTGGCACGATATTGATGGAGTACGTTGGCAGCCGCAATCTCCACCACATCATCTACGGCTGTACGGACGCTCTCGGGAGAGACACATGGCTCAGGTACTCAACCGATATTGCCCAAGGCCTACGCTTCCTGCACTCCCACAGCATTGTTCATTTAGACATCAAACCGGCCAACGTGTTGGTTTCAACCGAGGATGTCTGCAAGATTGTCGATTTTGGTAGTTCGGTGAAAGTGGACCGTGCGTGTGACGCCGGCTCTGTCACGCCCTGTTTGAGCCACGTCGGGGGCACCTACACCCACCGAGCACCCGAGCTGCTGAAAGGAGAGAGCATCACCCCGAAAGCCGATATCTTCTCGTTCGGGATCACGCTGTGGCAGCTGATCACCCGAGAGCAGCCGTACGCCGGGGACAGGGAACACGTCTTGTATGCGGTCGTTGCTTATAATCTACGGCCGCCTTTGGAAGATGAGCCGTTCCTCCGACCCACCCAGGGGGGGCAGACTCTGAGCTGCAGGACTCTGGTGTGTCGCTGCTGGAGCGGTGAGGTAGCTTCGAGGCCCGGGGCCGAGGAGCTGCTGGTGGCTCTGGACGAGCTGCGGTCCACAACCTGACCGGCAGGTGCATTTGTTTCGGTGAAAGAGTCTTTTTTTTTCTTCTAAATTACACTTTTTTTTTTCCTTTTTCTTTTAAAAGTCTTTCCCAACTATTTCAATTGAGTCCGCTCGCACCATTGAAATGGAAATTGGCGCTATTAACACGTTTATTTTGTTATCAAGAAAATACAAATATATATTTTATAAAAATGTCTGTTGCTTTAATGTCTATTTTACCTAAAAGTCAGTCTCTTAAATTATGTTTAAAATATAGGACTATTCATGTGATGTTTTATTGTATGGTTAGTGTGATCATGACGTTTTAATGTGTTGGGAATTCATTAAATTTTTTTCCTTTATATTGTCTTGATTAGGCCTTTCTAAAAGCAGGATATTATCTTAATGTCCAACCTCTCCTTGAAATTAAATTTGACAAGTCAGGTTGGCTCATGAATCAAAATAAATGTTGCTACTCCAGACTAGGCTATATCCGATAATGGTTGTCAAAGTATTGCCTTGTAGTGTTAGTTACTAAAATTTAGCTGTAGGCTACCAATAGGCCTACAAAAATAACCGATGTTGCCTCCATTGAGCATCCATTAGGCTATTTGAATACACCAGGTTATAGCAAGCCATCGTATGTACCCATGGCTCGGTATTCATTTGCAGCCATCAAAAGAAATCGCCCAAAGCTATAAACAAGGAGCCACATGCCAGTTAAACAGTCCAGGGCCCTGTAAGGATATGTTTAAGCTTAAACCAGAACTCTGTCCAAAAAGCGAGCGCTTCCCTGTAGGCCTACTGTCGGCATTTTGGGTTTCAGAACAGCTGATTTCAATCTCTGATAGGTTGAACCTGAACAAATCCATACATGACAGGCTTCAGAAGCCGTCATCTATTGCACCCTAAAGATATAATCAATCAGGGAAGGCCCAAGCCGTCATTGCTATTTCAGTGCTTTTATTGGTTGAAGCCTATAGTCGGTTCACGTGCACAATATACGTCACCATGGAAAGGCTGGCTCTGCGAGACTTGAAGCCATCTAGCGTTCGCCAGACTTTTTATTTTTTATTGGTGATAAAATTAACAAAACGTATTATAGGCCTAGTATATTAATCTATTTTGTAAGAAAGGTGAAGCTGTAGTTTACTATACAGCCTATAGTGACATACTTTGAACATGCATCAATTCGTATTACAAAACAATTTTAATAAAGTTGATTAATATTAATCTTGGTGCCCGTCAAAAATAGGCTACGATAGACGCCACGCCGAAATCCAAGCCGCTGCGGTACCGCGAGACCCGCGGCTCGGCTGCGGTACCGCGAGACCCCGCGGCTCGACGTGCAGTGTGCAAAGAACGATCTGCGCTCCGAAGTCCACTGCAGGTCCGACCGAGGAACAAGACATTATGTCATTGTTCAGAAGTGTCACATAAATCACTGCTTAAGTAGCCTAGGCATGGGTTAACCCTACTTGTATTAACCCTACTTAGTGTGTAGGCCTATAGGCTGTAGAAATCGCCTATTAGGCTACTTCAATTTAGACATGTCACGTGAAGTTGATTGTTAAGGTAAAATACCAACAAGGAGGAAAAATGCTTGCAATACAATAGTTTTAGTTGTTCGTTGCCATTAATTAAACCAATGATACGATAGAAAGAAGTCGCAACTGCAGCCGTGGGCGGAGTTATCTTGGAGCTAACCTGCTAGGCTACCAGGTTTCCTCCAGGTTATGGCTCGCAGCATGAGTCGCCATGGTAACTGTACTCGAAATCTTGGGAGGCCTATCTGAAAGTTTCTGACTTACCGTATCCGGTTAACCTGGAAATCCAGCTTCTTGACACAGGGCCCTGCAACTGCATCATGGGATGTAGGCTAAATAAAGGACAGAAAACAAACTCTTGTCTAACAGTGACAGTTCCCAGGCTAGTGTCCATTTCAGCTGACTTGAACTCTGAAAGAGCCAGCACATTTTCCAACAGTTATCCCAATTGTCAACCTCTAACAATAAGGTCCCTTTTAGGAAAAAATAAATAATACTGGATCTGAATGATTACCATGTAGGCCTAAGCATTTGCATGGATCGATACCTTTTATTAAGAAATATTGTTTTGGTGAAGTTGTTATTTTGGTAGTGCATTTAGTATTTTGGATGAGGTATAAAATGACTCTTACACGGAATAGTGACTTCCATACAACAGTCACAGAAACATAGCCCTAAATGGACACATGTACACTGGGATACATGCAGAGAACAACACAAAAACAGAGTCCTTATTGGATCCTTCTCTTTTAGTTTTTATTGAACTTTCATTACATCGTGTAAAACACAGGAGTTGAAGACTGCAGCTCTTCTTTCACTCATAGCAGCAAAGTATGAAGACCAAATCCTGTTATTCTGCCAGACAATAAATAATCTGTTTCTTTGGATGATGTTCAATGTTACAAAAAAGATAAAAGCTGCAGCATTAATTTCTATTTTACACAACTTATAAACATATATATTCTATTTTTTTTATATATTTATATATGTTTGTGTGAATTACTTAGCCTATATTTATAAAAATACAACAGTAGTTTGTAAAATAGATTTTTAAAGTAAAATATAAAGGATTAGCAACATCAGTCTATCATCAACATCATCGGCATCATCATCACAGGATGTTGAAATGCGATGAAAAACAAAAACCAACATGGCTGGAATGCAGTTTGCCTTTGAAACTCCTCAGCTCATCTTTGAAAAAACGTGTGGTGTGGAGTGAACTATCATTGTCTTCGCTTGTCGTCCACTAGCGGGGGGCTCCTGCAGTGGATCCACCATTCGATACCACAACACACGGGTGAAGAGAGAAAAAAAAAAAGCATGTGATATTACAGGCGAGTCTGTCAAAAAAACAAAGACTACAAAAAGTCACAGTACAAATAAAAAATAGATATAGCTATATAGTACAACCGAGCGCACATGCCAGCAGTTCAGCTAAAATGAAATTGGATATTTTGTTTGTAAAAACGATACATTTAAGAACTAGAAAAGAGGTTGGTAGCACCTTGAGGAGCTTTAGAAGTATATGTTAGCAGCTTGATCCAATACCAAAACAAATATTGCAGTATTGCAGTGTTTCTTACATACACATTCAATAAGGTTCACTGGTACCACTGAAGCTTATAAAGAAGGTTGACATGAATTGCTAAAGGTCTGTGTCTCTCACTGACGGGTGTCTTCTGTGGACTTCTGGTCACTGGTAGTATTTTTGCTTGCATTGTTTATTCTGTTAGTGTGCACTATACTTGCACTGCAAAGCTACTTTAGATGTATGGATGAGGGTTCAATGAGTCGGTCAAATGTTGCTTTACATTCTAAACATGTTTTTCACCCCCACCGCAACAAATATAAATGCTTAAAATGAAGCATTTAAAGTAATATCTCCCAAAAATGCATTTACTCATTCTGTCAAACAAGATGTACGCCCCATGTATTATACAAGTAGATAAGTCTTCAGCTAGAAAAAAAATATGATGGTCAAAATCAAGTAGTATTTGTTATTCGTTACTTTTTGACCAAGTAAGAAACGTTGAGGTCAATCGATGAGTGATCTCAATATCCCTGTGTCATTGGACGCGTTCAATGTTCGTTTTAAACGGACAATCTAACTACATGTGATCCAAGTGTGTGGTTAAGTGCTACATAGTCAGTATTAATTATATTATCGATCTAACCTAAGCGAGCGGTTGTACGGTCAAATGCAATGTCCCTTTGTGATATGTGACCTGTAAAGAGATTGTGGGGATTAAAGTTATGCTTTTGATAAAGGGCCTCCCAATGAGATACACAGAACGCTTGTGCAAGTAAAGCAAAATTGACACTTTGATAGGAAAAACACTGTCAAAATTGTACCTTTAAAAATAAAACATTTTATATCGTATTTACATGTTATTGTTCTCTAAAGAGCTAAATATATCATCTACACATTTTGTAATAAAGGTTTTTAAACAAAAAAAATATGGGAGGAAACAAAAGCATTTACAAAAAGTGCTATGATTACACAACAAAAACAAAACAAAAACATTTCCATTGCTAACGTTTCCTGTAAAACCACAAACCTTCACAAAATACAAAGAGGAAACTTCCATAACGCTTCTTTAAAAAAACTAAAAAACACATTACACATTCAGCTCCAAATCCCAAAATATCACACAGCCCACAAATCAGTTACACAAGTTTCCATTCATATTTCCTCAGCTCCTTGAAAAGAATGAAAAGAAGTAGGACATTTAACACTATTCTGTTAACCTTTTGGAGTAGTGGAGCAAAAAAAGATAAAAACATGCTTGTGTGAGGTAAATGACAACACTATTGGGTTATGTACGCACAATAATTAGTACACAATGGAGCAATTTCACTTTTCAAAGGCATCTGGTGTGGCAGCTATAATGATGTCTACAGTAACGTTTTCCTCGGCTGATGGTCAAGCAACATGGCTACTGGACGGTTGGACTCCATGTGCGGCCCCTTAGGCGCCACTGTTGCTAACATTCTCCTTGAGTGACCAAGGCACATTGAGGCTGCGCGGTTTCAGCACCTTTGGGTGTGAGATAAAACAGCTTGAGGCAAGGCTAACGTTTGGCTCTCACTTCTAATATCTCAATCGATGGCAATACAAAGCCTCCTTCATCTGAGATAATATGTATAGCCCCGTTATGATACAGGCACATTTGTTTGTTACTAGACAGATGACATTTTATGATCTATACTTATTTTCTGATTAATATCAGCTATGGGAAAATATGGATAAGCTAATCAAATGTGTGTGCAATTATGCCAATTGTAAAGGTTTTTTTTCCTCCAAAAGCAGGGATTTAAAAATAGTCTGTTAGTCCAAGTCTAGGTGTGTGTAGATTACTTGTGGTATTAGCATGTACAGTGATAAATCAATAAATACATATCTTTTCTTTTACCTCTTTTATCGCAGAACATTTTTGCGTGAATGTTGACTTGCTCTCGTACAGTTTGGCTGTGCGATGAAATCTAAAGGCAGCTTTGTGGAATCACAGTGTTTATAAAGCTAGTCTACCAGACAAACTCTGGGTTAAGTGCTTTGTTAACTGGCATCGCAAGAAGTGTTCTAAAAATTCCCAACCAACTATGGTACATTAGCTTAAGAATATTATTATGCCATTTAATTGCCCACATATGCAGACTTATTGGCATCATTGATCACGCCAATACTAGCTTTAGAGCAACATTCCTGAAATCACACCTGCTTGAATTCATGTGAATACAAATATGAAGGCACGTGAACAGACAAGACAGGTGTTGCCAAAAATGACTAATTCTGTTTCTAAAACGTAATCTACCAAATCATCACAGATTTCTAAAGTGGAATTACACAGCTAATGGGGACAAGTCTCAAATGCAAATTAGTCAAATTCAAAGATGGGCTTTCTCCCATATACTCTGTATACTCTCTGTCTATATTATCTATACTATGTCTCTATTTGCATTTTCAATTTGAAGTTCTCAGCTCACTTCAATCGTTTGGAAAGAAGTAAACCAACTCTATGAGCACACAGACCTATACATTAAATAACAATTGGACACAAAAGCATCTTCCAATAGTCTCCACTTACAACTAGGCTTGAGGTTTCACAATAAAACATATGATGCCCTTACTATAAGAGTTCAATGTAATATTAAATAGCATATTATTCCTTTTGCAATCATTTTTTAGGTCCAAAATCCGATTTTTCATTCTATATATTTTGTTTTATGCCAAGATTATGAACGATACATTTACTAATTCTGTGACTGTCCATAAGCTAACCTTCTATACTTTAGATAGTGTATTTTTTGATTAGTCTTCACACATGTCTAAGTGCAAATGTAAGCATAGTTTAGTTGGTTGAAGGGGTCAGCGATAGCAACTCAGTAGCCATGTTGAAAACCATCAGAAATGATTCATGTGTGTCTCCATGTCCCTCATAGTGATGCTCTGGATTGGTGCTAAAGTTGGGCAGTACAGAGTGGCAGAGTGATATGGAGAACCTGCCGGCACGGTTCCACCAAAGTTTAAAAGGTGAGAGCACAATATGGTAAAATACTGAAACATGATAGTACTCGACTAGACTAGCCAAGAAACGGTCTCTTTTCACGTGTCTGGATAACCTTGTGCATCGTACATATTTTTTTTTTACAAAAACTAGCAGCCAAGTTTGCATTTGGTAGACTTTGGTTTGTGGTTGATGGTTAGAAAGAACTGAAGAATAATTAAAGCCCCTTTGAGGAGTTTCAGAAAAGCAGTAGGATTTAAAGACTCCGTTTCCCATGAACACTGTTGCTTCTTCTTGTCACAAAGTGCTACTTCAATCCTCTGGTGCCTGGTGGATTTGTTTTTGTAGAGAAAAGTAAGATGCGTTGTGGTGGCTCTATAATTGTGCCTATGTTTTGCTCCTTCTCTGAGAAAAGTGCATTGTAAATTGCTCAATCAGATGTCATCAAGAAACATGATATAGAAATGTCTCTACTCACTTATGTTAATCTTGGCTTTTGTCGTTACAAAGAATCATCCAAATTGTATCAACAATGCCAACTGTATTGCAGTGAAGTAATATGGTAAAGTAACACTGTTGCCCAGTAGTTGCTATTGGCTTGCTATTCTTTCTGCTGTCTGTCTGTCTGTCTGGCTACAATTCTATGACAAATAAAGGAGAACAAAAACATATAACATAATTAATTTGTGATGACATTCCACATCACAAAAGTTCAAAGTGCTATATGAAGATCAATGTTAAATGCACCAATTTGCACACTAAGGTCAAATCTATTACAAAGCAAAAGGGGGCATAGAGATGGAAAATACCACTGCAAACTTATTTTCTACGTCAATTCATCTATATTCAAATCCCAATAGAAGTTAGTGTGTATCCTGACAACGGCTATCACTGGCTGAGTTAGTGGTGGTCTGTGGTATTGGGAATTATAAAGATTGTTGGATAAAAAAAGGAAAATCCCAATTCAGCACATCCCAACAGTACCCCTTCAGCATGTTTGCTGAGCCAACAGAACCTGCGGAGGTGCATGCATGTCAGTGCCAGACATCACCTGCGTCTGTCGCTGCTGGTGTTAGTGTCTACACGCGTAATCTTATTCACTGGACAGAAGTGCTCATGATATCATATCAACAAAATACAAAATATGTTACTGGCATCGTTATGTGTCCAGAGTAGCCTGGGGGGGAGGGGGAAGGGTCCGAGACGCACCCCACAACATGTGTGGGGTGCGTCTCGCCTTCTTTACTGGTGTGGGCAAAGAGCTTGATGTGTGAAAGGGAAGAGAGGGGAGAGGGGAGAGAGGGAGTGGGAGAGAGAGGGAGAGGGAGGGAGAGAGAGAGAGAGGGAGAGGGAGGGAGAGAGACACAGAGGAAGGAAGGAAACTTGACTAGCTTGACTTCTTTATAGACCCTGTGCGTGCAGCAGCAGTGTGTGGGGTTACTGGAAGGCCTGGTGGAAGCGGGGCAGTGTGGTGGGCGTGCTCAGGTTGGATATGAAGGAAGCGGGCAGCCCCTGCAGAGCCCCCTCCCCGGCCTCCGGGCCCTCCGGGGACCGGACCAGGGCGGTGGGCTCGTGGGCGGGCGGGTAAGGGGCGCCCAGTGTCCCGGTGGCGCCAGCCCCCGCATGGTTGTACGGCGGGCCGTTGGGGGGTAGGAAGTTGAAGAGCTGTGAGAAGTCCAGCAGAGAGGAAGAGGAGGCCAGCGCGTCGCCCGCCATGGCCCCCACCGCCGACCCCGACGTGGCCATTTTGGACAGGGAGGAGGCCTCGCTGGTGTCCTCCACCAACACCTGCTGCCCCAGCTCCAGTTTGGACAGCTGGGCGGAGGCAGCGGCGGCAGAGGAGGAGGAGGAGGAGGGTATGGGGCTCTGCAGCTCCATCAGGTAGGTCTCTAGCTCTCCCTTCGGGCTCTGCTCGCGCTCCTGCGGCGCCACAGGACTGTATGAGGTAAAGTTGGATTGTCCCAGCGGGTACTTCAGCGAGAAGGGGTGCATGGGGCCGGGGAAGGGCTCGGTGTCCAGGACCGGCGCTGCGGCATACATGTTGAGCTGGAGCTGCCTGGGGGGCGCGGCCGAGGGGAGGAGCTCGCCCTTGACGCCCACCCCGCCCCCCTGAGGCATCAGCTCGCAGACGCAGGGCTCCAGGGAGTCCGCCGGCTCCGTCTTGACCCTCAGCAGCTCGCGCGCGTGGCTCTTCTTCACGTGGCGCGTTAGGTGGTCCTTGCGGCCGAAGCGCTGGGCACAGTACTGGCACAGGAAGTCCTTGCGGCCCGTGTGCACCACCATGTGGCGGCGCACGTCCTTGCGGGTGTAGAAGCGCCGCTCGCAGTGCTCGCACCGGTGCTTCTTCTCCTTGGCACCGCTCGACGACTTGCCGGCGTGCGTCTTGAGGTGCTCCAGGAGCACGGCGGTGCTAGCGAAGGGCTGCAGGCACACCTGGCAGGTGAGGTCGCCGCTGTGGGCCGCGTGCAGGGCCAGGTGCCGCTTGAAGCCCAGCTTGGTGTTGTAGCTCTTGCCGCACTCTTGACAGGCGAACGCCTCCTTGTACGGGTCGTGCGTGTGCAGGTGGTTCTTCAAGTGGTCCTTGCGGTGGAACATTTTCTCACAGTACGAACACTTGTGGTTTTTCTCGGTGGAGTGAGTTGCCATATGCCTTTGAACACAGACAAACAGATGGTCAGGCAGGCACTCGCACACACACACACACACACACACACACATTTCAGCAAATCATAACTCAAGTGTTTCATGTAGGCATGCTATTCATAACACAGAACACGCACGCTCCAAGAGAGATCCAAGCCAGCGTTGTGTATTGATCAGAACACGTTAACGTCAACAGGAGAGAAGCAGAGAGGCGGCTGGGAGTGCGTGTCTGTACCTTAGCAGCTTGTATTTGGAGACGAAGGCCTTGGTGCAGTCGGGATGGGAGCATCTGTACGGCCGCTCCCCCGTGTGCGAGTACGAGTGCACCTTCAGCTTCTCCACACTGTTGAATGCCTTCTGGCACACCTGGCAGGGGAAATTCTTTTTGGCCTTCCCCTCGGCTCTCTTGCGCCTCCCTGTGGCTGGCATGAGTTTGGCTTTCTCCAGGACGTGTCGACGGGGGTCCTGGGGTCCCGTGGCCATGGCACCCTAAGGCAGAGCGGCTACAGGGACCGAGGCACGGGGCCCGACGTGCTCTGATGCAGGCTCTCTGTCCAGCGCTATGTGCTCAACACCGCCGGGACTCAAGGGCCTGGGAGAACAGAGCTACATTAATTTAAAAAAACAAGCAGATGAAGAGAGTTGGGACAGCTAGTTTCTCTTCTTTGATCCAATATTACCAACAACACAAATGTAGTTTTGTTCATGATTTCTTTTCTTCTCAAATTCTACTTACCAAAAGGTTTTAAGCAAGCCATTTGTACTACAAAAATATGACAAGCCAACACTGGAAATACTGCACCAATATGTAATTTGATGAAAACAATAAAACTGCAAAAAAAAAACAGAATGAAATTATTGGATTTCTTGGTAAATATTTTGAATGCTGGTTATTGCTGGTTATTAAGTGAAACTACTTCATTATGCTTCCCCAATTTTGTGCTTTAGATAAAAGCGATGACTCAGATCTTCTACTATCATCCAAGTGCCCTTTCAAAATTGGCACTTGGCCAATTGCACGATCTCTGAGCATGTTAAATATTACAATATATTTTAATTCAGTGCTAGTCAGGTCCTCACAGAACATCTGACATGCTAACATTGGATTAAAAGTTGGAAATTGTTCTTTTTTTTATTCTAAATAATAAAGAAGTAGTAATGTTTCAAACAGTTGCTTGAACTAAACCAAGGTTAAAAAGTAACATTTAAAATGATTAATTGATAACTAATGTGGCTAGTTATTCATAGCTAAATCAGAAGCCTGCTTGAACCAATTTTCTATGGATGAAAAAATATGCTTGCCTCAACCCATCCATATGGCTCACATTAAATAACTACATGTTAAACATTAAAAGTAAAACATCAGTTTTAAGTTTATGACATTTCGTTAATGTCATTATGGGATAAAGATAATCGTTCTTCTATTCTTCTATTTTTGTTTTTATATTTAAGTCAGACCCAACTTCTGTGTTCTGCCTTTCATTCCAATGTGTACAGACACATTGTTCCTCCTACATAGCTTTCCAGAACTATATAAACAAACAGCAAAACTATCTCTAGTTCTTACAGTTTAATTATAATTAAAGGTTGAGCAATCACATCTACTCGTTTTCAATGCGATTGTATTTTTAATTTAAAATTATTTTAGCACAATACATTACACAGTACATGTCATGGCAATCTCTATTAGAATTTGAAAGTAGTTCAAATGCTTTGTGTTTATATATATATAAAACCTATAAAAGTGACAGAATTAAGAATATATGCTTCTATTACAGTCTGGGTTGTCTCTAAGCATGAGTAATATCATTATGTTTTCCTAGAGATCTCATTTTGTCCCTAAACTCCTGCTTCCAGTAGCTTAACTTTTAACTCAACTCAGAAAAGCACAAAGCTATCAATAGAGGAAATAGGCATAAGTTATCAAACATTGCATAGTTTATCCTAAAAGGATGATTATAATGTAATGTAAAACCAGACACATCATTTATATGGCCCTTCGAGTACTGTAGTACGCTCAACAAAATTAAAACGACAACAGACAACAAAGACAGAACAATTGCACATGAATGTAAAACAACAGAGCACTACATGACAAGATTATTAAACAGAACTAATTGGTGGATCCTCAGATTTATTTAAAACAGAAGCTAGGGGATATGGTAATCAATTATCAGTCAAAGACCTGAGGTCACGTTCATTCCACATTTTATTCATAACACTAATGCAGGGTTGATTTTAAACCTTTGATTTGATTGTAACTCTTACAATGTCTACTACTACTACTACTACTACTACTAGGTTACTACTACTAGCCTACTACTACTACTACTACTACTACTACTACTAGCCTACTACTACTACTAGGCTACTACTACTACTACTATTACTACTACTACTACTACTACTACTAGGTAATAGGAGTTACACAAATATGTAACATACTAAAGTAGAATTAGCATGGCAACTGGATTTTAGTTCTGAAAAAAACAATCTTTTTGAAATAATGTTACACTTAAACAGTCAACATACAAGATCTCAAGGGTCTATCATACAAAATAATAATAATAATAATATTAATATGAACAATAATAATGATAATAAAATAAGAGAATAAGACAACAGAAGCCATCTCCTAACTAATACTTAACTAGCTTTTCAGAAACACTTTTCAAAGCTGTTTATAGTGTCTGGCAATAACTTTTTGTATGATATAGTTAACTTGGTGTTATATTTTGATTGCAAAACATAACATAAAGAAAAAGCTTCCTCTAAATATTCATCCATTATAATATCTAAAAACACATCTACTTTATCCTGTGTAAACAACGTCATGATTTCTATGACTCAAATTCACAACAAGAATAGTTTCTGTTCGGCAACAGAGCTTTATACCAGTCTTCAACACTTTCACTTCATAATACAGTGATTTATAGCATAGTAACAATAAATAGATCAACAAAACAACCACACTGACAGACATTAATAGGCCTACATGATGAGCACATAAACTGTAATTGAACCAACTAGTCTGTGGTAATCCTATCATGAAAAACAAATGACAAAATAGTGAAATCAGCATTGAGCATTGAAATCAATATGGTGTAGGCCTATTTAATTAATTGGATTGAAATCAACATGATCAACAAAGCATTTAGCCTACTTTTACCACATTTTACCAGCATTGTGTCCAGTAAAGCCATCACCAACTATCCAGCTATCCAATAACAAAGTCTTGCATAAAGTAGCATCAAACTTTCTCATGCAGCCTATTACCATCTCGACCACAACATTTCATACCACGTCGTTTATCTAGTACCCTAAAACACTTCTGGCCCTTTTAAAATGAGTCTTTGTTTAGAGATAATTAATTCGAGCGACTTGTTAAGGCTCATACCAATCACTAGTCAGGTTATTTGCAACCTGCCATAAGCACAACACTCAATAGGTTGTTACCACTTAACTGTCGGCAGGATCGTGACTACTGGCCAAAAGAATTGCAAAACAATAATATCTTAAATATAAACTAATTACTTTGTCTTAAGTCCTCCCCTCCATTTTGTCAGTTTGTTGACAAACAGCGTCTCTGCCGTGTTTTTCTGGACTGGGGGGTTTAAGAAGCTCAGTTGTAGCTGATCAATATCTTATGGATCAAAGTGTGATTGCGTGAAGCCCGGAGCAGAAGAACCTGGTCGAATGCCATTGTTGCCGTCACATTTGTTGCATTTCGCGTTACCGTTGTGCAAGTGAGATGCTTCGTTCGATAAGGTTGTGTTTACACTGCTTATAATGAAGCGTACATGTGAGGCAGACTGCGATGTGAATGCGGGCAGCATGGATTTTGGACACTATTATTGAATCCAAGTGCGCGTGTGTTCCTGACGGCGGTCATCGCGGTGCCGTTGTTATTACATTAAAAAAATAACTAAACTAACTAACTGTGATAAAGTTTTTCCAGTTTTCTTCATTCTGTTAGCTCCTATGGTTGTTAACACTTACGGACATACAGCATGACAACACTATAAGGAATGACAATAATTTATTTAAATTTTCTCAGTACTTAAGCCTTCCCTTGGTTTTCTCTGTGGTCCCAAACTGGGTACTGATTAACACCAACTTTTTCCCCAGCTCACCCCTCTCCCATAATTTAAATAACCCCGATATTTTAATTCAAGAACTGAGTAACAATTTACTTATTTCACACCAAACTTACCCCGGATGCTTTAACATCCTTTCTGTTGGGTTTTTCTTGACTTTCAACTATTTTCCGAATTTTTAATAATTTTTTTCTCATATTTTTTGCTAGACGCGGCGGGCCTGAAAATTGTTTGCTTTCCCCTCTTTCCAGCAGCCATTGTGTATGCGCTGCGATGCAACCAAACTTCCATTTAGCCACGCCCCTCGATAGTTCCTCCCATTTCTTATTTTTGATTTGTGTAAGGTCCTGTCACTTTCACTTCAATGTCATTCACAGTCCCTTTTAATACAATTCAATTTTTGGACTCGCTAGAGATACTGTCAATCGTTTCAGGGTTTCGTTTTGGTTTCTTCAACAACAGTGGGTTGGCTAACATCGCAGCAAAGTAATCCCATTGGTTTGTTGGCATGTCATTTTACTTAGCCCTCGTCGCTAATCCTGCGCGTGGTGCGCGCCATTGGCCGGCGTGGCTGTCAGTCGCCGTGACCGTGCGCTGGGTTTCCTCGTGCGCCGTTGCTGGCCGTGCGGGTCAGTGAGTGCAGCAGATAGCCTGACGGGAGCCTCGTGGGCAGCTCGCCGCCGCCGCCGCTAGGAAGCTACTTACATGTCGTAAAGAGTAGACGTGCTACAGCGGTCGCTGTTACCGAAGCAGCGAGTGCCTAGAGTACACGATTACAATGGCACGTAGGCCTAACTGCCAGTAGTTAGGCTGTACTATACACGACTAGTATATATTCTAAACAAAATACTAGCCGCAGAAGTATTTCTCTGTGTATTCTTGTTGTTGTTGTTGTTGTTATTATGGTGGTTGGGTAACCTTCGGTCTAAGCCGGGGGGTCATTTCCTTACTGTTGTGAGGTTCATACTGTAAAGGTAAGCTACACTGCACACCGATGTTTGTTGCACGTCAGTTTTACGTGTCTCGTATGTTAGTTGTAGTTCTGTTTCGTCTGCATGAACCGGTCTCAGTGTAGCCATACATATGTTTGGGTTTGGCAACTTCAACGAAGGTCAACTTAGAAAATGTCAGTTTCAATGCTACTGAATTGGAATCAGCTGTTTGCCCAAACTGACAATATCTGGGGTCTATTTCTGCAGAAGTGTCTGGTACTTGTAGCCTACTTTATGGATAGATAAGCACTTGGAGATGTAGTGTATTTGATGGGGAATATAAGTGACAGCTTTTTTGGGAGTTTTTTGCTTTGCTTTTGTCTGCACCTAAATCACCAATCGTAGGCCTATTCATAAACGTAGTAGGCCTATAATAGATTAAATGTGATTGTAGTTTACGTCAAGGGTGGCTGAAGCAATGATTTAATACAGCATTTATGTGCATTGCATTATTTTATTTAGACTTCTTTATGTTTGAGCAATGCTTCGTTTGTAGCCTACTTCTTCTAAAGCTGCAGAACCAAGGCTGTGTTGCAGCTGGGGATGTCGGCCATGGTAAATGAGATGATTGTTTAGGTTTATACTGCATATCTGAGACGACTCTAGTGCAATGGCTTTATCCCGAATGCCCACAAGGTGGATCTGTTGCCCTGTCCTAGTAAAGCATGCTGTTTTTTTCCTTTGTTATTCACAGACTTTATTTAGAGAAATCCCCGGGCTGATTGAGCTGTAGGTGGGGTTACACATTACAGGGTTAAATAAACAACCCTGTGAGATAATTCTGAATATTGTCATGAATTTCCACATGAAGCACAAACACAGCTTTGTAAAATTGCAAAGTGAGTGCGAGAGACGTTTTATGTCTCTGATTGGGTTATCCTGTTATGAAATGGTGTTTGGTAGCTTGGATACCTATTCCATGAAGAAGGGAAAGCTTTGGAAATATTGATGAAATAACACAACGATGTGCTTTATAGAAATTCGTTTATTAAGTCCTATCACCTGAAATGGCTGGCTACAAATGTATTTATTTACACTAAATGATAGTTCAAATTAGTGCAATACCAATACCATCAACTGAATGAAGTTATAATTGTCCTTGCAGGTCCAAATGGATAATAATAAACGTAAACTTCAGAATCAGGACATTAACCCATGCATCGAAGTAAGTTGAGTGAGCTTCTACAGAATGCATTGATGTTCAATAGCTGCTATTAAAATATTTTTATCCTTTTCATCTTAACATGTTACTGAAAAATGCCTTTTTTTCCTCCAGGAAAGTCGTGGGTCTCAAAGGTGTATGGATGCCAACAACTATGATAAGTCCATGTGTACAGCCTATTTCGTGACATACAAGAACTGTAGGAAGTATTGGGTGAGTATTTTCTGAATAACATTTTAAAAATATTAGGATTTTGATGGAAATGGAAGAAACACACACTACATAGAGGATCTGTGAGATACTGCTCACAACACGTTTCCACTAGTGTAACAGTGTGTATCCGTCTTCTGTGTCCACTACACATTGACAACAAGCTGGCCTGTGCAGTTAAGGTCCTTCTTGAAAGCAGGATCAAAGCAACGGCATGTTGCTCCTCGTTTGTGTGTTCGGTGACGTTCTGGGGAAATGGCCACAGTGACTTGGGATATCTTTTTTTGGTAACTTAATAGCATACCTGCAGTACTCGCAATACACTCATTCTCACAGAAGGCTATATCCTGCAACACTGTCTCAAACTTCCAACACAGCAAGATAGGTAAATTATTTCCAGTCTAGTCCAATGACAACATGCTTGCCGTTGTGCCAGCATCACATGTTGTGATGTTTCTATAACAGTGTTGTTTTGATGGGAGTGAAGCATTTGGGACAATCAATGTCCATTTGGTGTACATAGTATTTGCATCAGTCTAGCAGCAAATTGAGTGTCTGCCAAACCAGCAAAAGACACAAAGCCAACTCGCCAGATGCAAAGTACATTTAAATTTTGTTCAAAATGAAGAGACGATAACCCTTTTATTGTCCTTCTGTTTCTTTAAAGCACAACCACATGACTCAAAGGAGGAGAGAGGGGGTGAAGCCAGAGATGCCCACTGCAGAGGAGAGGCAGGAGATCCTGGCTGCGATCGGCGGCAAGCCGTACTGACGCATGCCCCTCAGTGGCTCCAGCTCAGACCAAGTGCCGTGTCTCGGGTTAGCTCAAAGTCCTGGATGTATTCCCAATCAACCTGGTGGTGCAGGAAGAGGAGGATGTAGGTTCTGTTGAAGCGGTGTTATAATGGCAAACCAGAAGTCACCCCAC
>OMNO01013750.1:18695-29013 GCA_900303215.1 Trachyrincus scabrus | reverse complement strand
CGGTCACAGATCCATCCTGAGCAGGGGTGTCTAGCCTCGAAGGACAGTTCCGGGCCTTTGAATCGGAGCGCCGTCTGTAACTATTGGTTCTCAAGAGTGCAATAAATAGCACGTGGGAAAAAAACGCCCGCGTGACTATTTTGAATATTAAATTTCAAATCAAAGGCTATTTTTTTTGCAATGTCTTCATGGTCATTTTAGTTAATTGTGTTGCCCTTTACAGGCGGACATTCATTCATCTTCATAGATGGTGCTCTACCTCCACGCATTCATTTTTTTATTCTGGATTTTATGCTCGTGTCAAGTTTAGTCTTTTTCGCCCCCGCCTCGCCCCCTTCATTTGTATGTACCGGTTACATCAATGTTTTTGTTCTGTTGTATACGTACTTATTTTGATTTGGTCATTTCTAATTTATGAACCATTTTTTTTTGATAGACAGCATTATTTCCTTTCCTGCTATTTGGTAGGTTTAGCAGTGGAAACCTATCGGTGCTGCAGCAAAGATGAAATCAACAGTGAGGTTGTTTTTAGTTTTTTTTTGTGTTTCCTGTGTATATATTGACATTATAGTGTATGTTTGATTATTTATATCCCGGTTGTTTCTGTTCACATTACTGCACCACAGTAAGTTATATTCTCAGAGAACTATTTGACAAACGTCAACTCAGTCTAAATATGTATTTATGTTTTTAAAAAAATGAATTCTTATGTCCACACATATGTCATGTTATTATTGGTTGGACTGGCAGCTACCATAAGCCAGAAACAGAATCCAAAAAAGAAAAACAGTCATCATATTTTTAAGTTATATATCTATGGACAAAAGTGTAATAACATTGAATGGTCTGGAGGATAAAGACAGATGGAAATGTGTAAATAACATGTTGACATTAAATAAATGAAACATTTTATCCCCAAATAGTTTCATCATTTTTGCGGTTATCTGTATGACTTTTCTGGTTATCACATATTAGTTCAGTAAGGACAATAAAAGTGAGTCTTTCAGTCTCAAAATTGTCGGATTAGTGACTGATAATGTTTGCTTCACTTCATGGGCTGAAGAACCACAATGGGGAAAAAGCTTCATGATAGTTTGGAAGCTTCGTGATAGTTTTTTTTAATTAATATGTGTTGCTGCAAATATATTTATGAGTTTTAAATGATCAAATAAAATAAATCAATTGATCAATCAACAGGCACAACTGAGCAACATCATGTGTGATACAAATAGAGGTTTTGACCCTCTGTTGGCACTTCTGCAGTGTGGCATATTGTATACTTGTATTGTTTAGCGGCCTACAAGCTCAGATCAAAGTCTCTTGAACTTAAAACAACTGAAATGATCTTCAGAATATAGTTTTTGCGTTATAGATATATGTGCGACTCCTACACACCATTCAATTGGCATGGGGCCAAACAGGTAAAAGTTGTAGATGTGTCACATAATTTTAATTAACACCAGGGGGCCCTAATGTACTATTTACATGTCCAACCGGAAGTCCGATCCACGTGCGCTGCAGGCAGCAGCGGAAGTCGTGTTGTTTTGGCTGCTGGTGAACTTTCTTCACCAACGTGTGGTGTCCTCTCAACGGCAAGTGCAGCGTTATGTTGCCAACCGTCACCACAATGTCAGCCGTAGGACGTCTGAACGAAAATGGCGGTCTCGAAGAAGAAGACATAATGGGAGCAAAAAGAAAAATGTCTCTGTCAACGTAAGTCCCGTCTGTAGTGGGTTGGTAGCGAACTGGCTGGCGTTAGCTGCCGTGCTGGAAACACATCGTCATTGCGCGTTGCGGATGTATCTTTAGTATTTCCATATGTGTTCGTTAGTGTATCGTGTGTTTTGTCAAAGAAACTGATAACCGATATGACAATGATAACTAAGGGACACTAAGCGACCACGTGGTAACTAACCACGCCAAGACACGCTCCTCTCTCCCACACACACACATGTAGGCCATAT
This sequence comes from Trachyrincus scabrus, assembly GCA_900303215.1. Lineage (NCBI taxonomy): Eukaryota > Metazoa > Chordata > Actinopteri > Gadiformes > Macrouridae > Trachyrincus > Trachyrincus scabrus. Next base: position 27,049 of record OMNO01013750.1, on the reverse strand, counting down.
ATCGTAATGTAAGATAAGGCTTGTTGCTAGTGTCTTAGCGCCTTCTACAACAGGTCAAGAATGTAGTTATCGTTGATGTGCGCAGTACGGTGTCCTTGTTGGTATAACGGTCGTAATACGAATCGCAACTGTGACATTCAGTATTACCTTTTTTCTTTTTTCTTTACAGCTGTGGGGTTTGTGGAGCAAATGAGGCCAAGTACAAATGCCCAGCCTGTGTGAAACATTCCTGCAGGTAAGTCATGTATTGTCATTTCCTGCAGGTAAGTCATGTGTTGTCATAGGGATAGTTACCAACGCACACTTCCCTACCCACGTTTGTGTCCAGCATTTCTTTGCAATCCAACATGGAACAGCATATTATGTCCGATGTCAAGTCATACTGTTGTGCTAGCCTTAAACTCTACTATAAGAGGGTGTTTGAGAGTATTTAAATTAAGCATTTGTAAGCTTTGTTTCCAAATTTAGTTTAATATTTTATCATCTTGACCAAGGCACCAGCAGTTGACCTGCCCACTGCTGCAGCTAGTGATGGGTGTAATGCAGAGATCTCATTTCATTGTGTAGTACTTGTACCCCAATGCAGGGGTGCAAACCTGTCACCTTTCCGCGAAATTCGCCGTTTTTATTTAAAAATAGACCATTCATGTGGATCGTGTAGATCTGCAATACAAATATTTTGGTGGTGGGCGGGTGTAGCCTAATGTCATCTGTGGGTAGGCGTATTTACCGTAGTGTTGTTCTGCTGCTCTGCTTGGGCAGTTTGATTCGCAAACTATTCAATCCCAATCCAATTAAAACAAAGGTTTGAATTGCTAGGCAGAGATGAATATCTAATCCTGATTGGCTGAAAAAAACAAGAAACAACTGTTTGCGCAACTCAGTTGCACCTACAGAGCGATCGCATTTGGAGTGTTGCCGATTTGCCGTTGTTTGTTGCAATGTATGGACTCAAGTCAATATCTTATGCCACTGGTTTGACTCATTACTAATGCTGTAATGATAATGTGTCCTCCGCATTCGGCAGGCATTATTACTTAATGGTAGTGGTAGTGTTGACAGCTAAACAACATGGGCACGGTTAGAATAATGCGTATGGGAGAGGGGTAATAGGTAATTGCTTGCACATGTGTGATGTGCAAACACCACCGCACTAAACACACTCAAAACAGTACCGCAACCAATACAATAATACATGGAATGGAAGAAAGACGCATGAGATGTGTAAGATGTTGTGATTTGTGTCCCATAGCTTGAGGTGTGTTAAGAAACACAAGGACGAGTCTGGATGCAGTGGACTTAGGGACAAGACTGCGTTTGTGGCCCTCTCCAATTTTGACGAAATTAACCTCCTTAATGGTGAGCTTACCTTACCATTCCCTCTGGACTTCCTGCCGGATTCACACAACACAAATGTATTAAATGAGGTGTATATACAATATATAAGGTATACTCGTAATATAATGCAATACCCTTTATGTCGAATACAAAAGAGGAGCTAAATAATGAAAGATAAAATGTCTCTTGATGCTGGTGCTGTGTTCCTCAGACTACAGGTTCCTGGAGGATACGACACGGCTGGCTGGTAGCTTCTCTAGAGACCACCTGATTCGCACCCCTCGCGTCACTTTTAAGGTAAGTCTCGTTCAGGTCTTTTGACCGCACACAAACGTGTGTTTGTCTTTTCAGTGAGTTGCCTATGAACCTAATTGTTTGGGATGTTGTATTTATTGTCTACAACCTAAATCCAAATATCGACGGAGAAAAAGTGAAGCACATATTTTGGCCTCAGCCTTTGGGGTTGTTTGCTAAACTTTTTAAGGACCTGTTATTAACAATGTAAAAGCCTACCGGTATACAGTCATTACATTGCTGTAAAAAGGCCAAAAAGTGAAGGCCTGTCCTCTCTACAAGGCACTAGTGAAAATGTAAGGTGCTCTTAGATTTTGTTAATTTATTCATGTGAGGCAGATGGTTGGTATTTCGACATAAATACCACACCTAGGAGGTGACGCTGACCTTTATTAAACTTTATCTTCATAGCTGAAATGTCAAACAATCTGTTGTAGTCAACTATTGTAGTTTCCTATTTGATGCATTGATCATGCTCCCATTTTCCTAAACCCTGTCTCGAGGTTGACTTTGATTGTGATTAGTGCACTAGGTATGCTGCACTGTTGCGTTTGTGATACGTTGTACTACTTCTGTGGCATATTTAACTAGAACAGTATAGTCTATAGAACCGTTTCTTTTCTTACACTTTGTGTTTCAAAGGGTAAGAAGCTGGCTGCCTGCGCCAGGAAAATGAACATAACTCTGAAGTTCCTCCCCGTCACCTTCACAAAGAGCAGAGAAAACTCCACCATGTTTTTTACCAAGTAAGAACAACAACTAAACCCCAGTCCAAGGTACAAGGGTTTTCAGATTTTTAACTACACTGCTTTTCATAATGCACAAATGACTTTGCCAGTGAAATACCAGTGACGGTTACAGTACTTGTTATTAAGGTTTCACTGTTATGATCCAAACCAACAAAAGTGTGTGTGTGTGTGTGTGTGCGCAGTTAGATTGTTGTCCTTATACGTTTGAAGCTGTCACAGAACATGATTCACTGTACACAAACATTTTGGCGAGGCAGGCTAGAGGAATAAAGTTAAGGGGATCTGTCCTCAACCGGAAGGTACCTGGTGAGACTTTGTGTTGGACTAACATTTTCCCTATTCAAGTGAACTTGTTCAATACCCCAAATCCTCCTCGGCCTGACCCTCTGCTCTGACATATTTGGGTGACAGCCACTAGAGGAACAAGGTTACTGCATCAGGATCCATTACGATTCACTGATGTAACCAAGAAATGCAATACTTTACCTGATGTGTCTCAAGCTAGAACTATTAGCCTAGCAAAGCTCCATCACTGGACTGTTTTATTATAGTAGGGTTATAGAGTTATCAGACCACTGAAAGACTTGTATCTTAGACCCCCTTTACACCTGGTATCAACATGTGTTTTGGGCATTCGGATGTCCCCAGAATGCATAAAAATCCAGCTGTAAATGTGCCCAAGACTCATTAGTGATCGGATCTGTCAAACCACATCAGGAGGTGGTCTGGGATGATTCTGACCACATCGAGTGTAAATGCATCGGACTCCCAATACGCATATCCTTGTTCTATTTACATCCGAGGGGTGGGAAATGGACACGGCTTCCTATTTTGACTTTTGCTCGTCAGCATCAGCATCCATTTACCTTTTAATCATCAACATCTGTAAAATCATGCAACAGCAATAATGACAGCTGAGTAATGGCTCCTCCTTCGTATCCAACGTGCCCCTGCGGTCCACCAGGAACACAATGATAATAAACTATCAGTGTGTTTTTCATAAGGACACATGTGTGAGTAGGCTACTTGGGTTATTTCAAACATCCAATACGGCATTGGAAAGTAGTTAAAATTACCAATGTAGTTTGGTCCCCAGAGATCCACTCTGGCATCAGAATGTGACCCTGTGGCGGAGTGTGTTTTTGGTTCACACGGAGCGCAGGGACACATGAGGGCTAGTCCCACGGTGCTTCATCGTTAGGAGCACTGAAACCAATAAAGCGATTTCGCTAGGGCCTGCCATAAACAGATGTTCAAACTGTTTTTGAACTCTTTTGTTTTTTCACTTGCGGGGAACTGACACACGAGAGCAACATCCGATATCAATCTGGACACTGGAGAATGCCTGGTGTGAATGAAATGTGTTGTGTACGTTTTAGCGATATCCGATTGCTCAAACACACGTTAATGCCCGGTGTAAAGGCGTTGTTAGACTTGTATAAAGTGTTATACTTGTTTTTAGCATTTAGTGTATTAATTAGGTGTATTATGAAGCCATAGCGGCCTCTGGAGTTTCTAAGTTGGATCCATCCACCTCTGCAGTGAAAGGGTGCATTGTTTATTGATGTTTAACTTTGCCACAGGATGGCACTCTTGTTAAATCTAACCACTACTCATCTCCACAGACATTCACTGAAATGTTTTTCTGTTATCTGGTGGCAGCTCTTTCCAGGGCTGAGCCATTTGTGATACATAGTTAAATGGCTGATAGATTAATTTCCATCTAATACATAAGTCTCTGATGCATTAGTAAAAATATGAATGTTAAAGCAGTTACATTAATGTACTTTTTATTTAACATGACCAACACACTACAGCAGTCAACACAATTAGGCTGGCCCATTTCCAAACTGTAAAATATCAATACAGCAAATGGATACATTCAACATGACATGACAATTGTATGCAATATAACCATTTTATTATAAAGTTTCTTAAATAATATACAACAATACAAACTGTAGGAGCCAAATGAACGTTTTATTATGTATGTTTGTTCCCTATATTAATGTGACCTTTCTTATGATAATCATTGTGTGCCGATTATATATTATATCTGTTGGCTGCGCACACCAGATGCGTAAGGTTACACATGATAGTAATGGAGGGAATGACATTCATCTCGTCAGACATTTCCTTAATGTTAATGCGCCAAACAATTCAATAAAGATTGTTCACGAGTCCCAAATCTCGAGGTTGAGTGTCAAGTCTTTTGAGGACAAGTCTAAAGTCAAGTCTCAAGTCAATGTCTTTGCGACTCGAGTCCAAGTCGCAAACTCGATTTCCCGTCAGTTTTGTCGAGAGCTGGAGGAGACAGGACAAAAGTTGACGCAGGCGGCCGCCTCGTAATTCTCTATGCAGGACAAACCCTGCAATATAGTGCAAGTAATGGGGGTTAAAGCATCCACGGTAAAAGGCATATATTGACAGATCGATCTCTGGATTTTATGAATCAATATCGGATCATTCAAATGAGGATCGATTTGAATCGGAAAGTCTTTACTTTTGACACTTCGTTTCTGTCGGGAAAAACTTATGCCACTCACATTCACATTTTTCATTGACAGTGAACCCTGACGTCTTCTCTGAATGGAAGAATAAACATTTATCACAGATGTGAAGTAGAAATAGGGGAAAATTGTTTTGGAGTTTAAGCTTACAACTCTGTAATGTCCAGGGACATTAGGTGCCAATCAGAACTGCCATTGAATGAAGCCTTTGTAATTTCTTCCAGCTGTTTTTATATTCTAAGGCCCCCCACTCGACCTCCACCACCTTCTTTTCCATCCTTAATGTGTACCACTTTGTCACATCTGTCCGTCTCAAGTGGTGCGTTGGCAACATGATGTAAGACCGCAGTAGCCCCCACCCAAACTCCCGCGTTATGTGCTTCTTGTGGGAAGAAGTGTGATTCTGTCCTTGCCATGATTGTTCCAGTCGGATAGTTGGACGGACACGCATATTCGTTATGCATCTGTTTCCGTATGTTCCATGGAGGGAACCTCCGTCTGCTGTGTAGCCATGGATGGATGGTTCTTCGTTGTTTTAGTTTTTTTTGTCGCTTGGTTAGTCTGGACTTTGTCAAGTCTTGCTTTGGAAGTTCTCTAGTCCCCCAGTCTCTCACAACACTGTCTCTTTCACAGAATAGTAAGTGGACACAAGGGATGGGATAAAAGCTATACATATAATACATTGCAGTTGGAGAGCGAGGAGCACAGAACCAGGGAATGGGCTTCAGAGTGTACCAAGTACATAATATAGAAAGCAGATGTTGTGAGCGGTGTGACTGCAGCTGCTTAGCGACATATCCGTGCTACACACTCGCCCTGCCGGAGAGGGATCATTACTGGTGCATGGCTCACCGAGAGGGTTCCATGCGTGTGAATGTGCGCATGGGCATGAATGTGTGTTTGGGGTTTGTTGTTTGTTTGGTCGTACATGCAATGTGGTTTCAGCATAAGCCAGAGTTGGCCAATGCCAGTCTGTCCTTGTAAAAGCTGTGCACCCAAATGCCTGAACGTCTGCCCTTTTACCCATCTTTCCCTGGTGATTCATTTTAGATTTAATGAAAGATTTCAAAATCTTGACTCCAAATTATATGCCTTTGCTGCTTTGGAAGGTCAGTAGGTGATGGCTGGCGATCGGCAGTGCACTGGGACTAGTAACGTTTGGTTGGAAGTAGGTTTTTCTAATGACTTCAGCCTTGCATGACAAGGCTGTAGGGGCTTTGCTTTATTTATTAAAAGCATGCATAACCTTTTCAGTGATAAGAATGGCTTGGACATCTATGGTTGGTAATGGCTTAAAATCGTGCATGCAAAAATATGGACCACAACCAGGAATACTTTGATTTGAGCTGAGTTTTACCTGTGATGTTGGGCCAACATCACAGGTGCAATCTCCAGTGGGTACAGGAGCATCTAAACTGGACCATTGCGGAGTGGAAAATAAATATTCACCAACAAACCGCTAACCCTAAACTGAATGGTTTTTTTGAAAAGTGAACTGATTGCCTTCAAATTTTGGAGTTGGGACCATGTGCAATCTTAAATTAATAGAAATACCACAATCTCAAAGAGATCATATCACGGGGACTCAAAAGGAATATCCAAGGAATCTCAAATACACTTACCAACAGGAATTCAAATTGTTTAAGTATTTTTTGTACTTTAATTATATGGCCTGTATAAAAATAGCCTGCTGCTGCTGCCACAGTATTGGCCACCGCAAGGAAAGGCAGCACACTAGACCAATGACAACCATTCAGTCACCAGTCCAGCTGCAGTAACCCAAAGCGGGGACCTAGAGAGAGTCTTACGATCCATCTGCCTGTAATCCTCCACTCCTCCTCTCGTCCTTGCATTAGCCCAGTATGTCTCAAGGTGGGAGGCATGCGCAGGGGGGGGGTGCAGGGAGATGGGATGGAAGGGATAATTTAATGTATTTTAGTGAGGGGAAAAGCTCAATCGCACACTGTCAAAGCAAGGCACAGGCGGACCGAACAATTAGAAGAGATTTTGACCAAAGGGGAGGCTTTGAGAACCACTGCATTAGCCTCTCTGCCTTCCCACCCGCTGAGGCATTGGAGCAAACTGATGTGATAAATACAGGGTTAGTTATCTCAGGACAGCCCTGTCAAGGTCCCTGTCATCTCTGTCCAGAAACAATATTCAATGACAAAGTTAATGTTTTGTATCGTCATCTGCAGGGAGCATAGCCTTGCTTTCTTGCTTGATTTGAATTTAATTTAAACTTGAATTAAATGTCCCGCGTGTAAAAAAGAGAGGACCCAAGAATGCATTCTGAACTGCCAGTGATCTCTGTATGAAGATGAGCTTACGTATTTAGAACACAAACACAACAAAAATATTGACACATTTTGTCATTAGTTTAGGTGCTATGTGTAACATTATTAGTTTAAAACATTCAAAAATGAACTACAATTATCAACAGAATGTGAAGAAATGACAGTTTTGACGTTATGTCAGATACTATGTATTGTGTTGCAGAGACATTTGCTTAAGTTAGCAGCTAGCCCAGCTAGCGCTGGCCCGTCTCGTAATGCCACTTTGTACCTCAAGAGGCGATTGCTGTCACTGCAGCGTCCGGTCTGCCCTCAGTCCAACATGAGGGCGCTGCCCAGAGGGTGTGACCTCCTGTCAATCATGTCAAAAGTACACTGAAAAATGTAATGCTGACTAACTTACTGGATCACTTGAAGGAGAAAACTTGACGACGCCATAGCACAGATTCACTGTAAACAATAAGCTTCACGCTATATTCGTGTGGTGATTTGGCGGGGAAGGGACTGTGCATTTCTTTGTTTCGTCCAATAGGGGTGGCCACCACTACTTTCTGGTAATATGCTGCCCCCTATTTTGTGCAGGACTAATTCGACAGTTGGCCAAATCTTACACATTGCACCAATAATATCATTGGATATTTTGTATATTGGATATTCTCCCAGAGGACCTTTAGGAATCAGAGCCTCATAAGACTTTCTTATCCTTTTTGTTTTGAATTGAGAAAAATAAGCAGAATCCAAATTAAGGCCAATCTCGGTGGCATTCAAATTACTCAAAATCAAGTCAAACTCACAAGCTAGAATGTCACTGATGAATGTCACTGCTTCCAAAGTTCCATGGTAGGATATTTTGCTCAAAGGGTTTTCAACAAAAGATTCTGAACTTATACAACCTTGACGAGGATAGGGAGTTTATTTGTACCTATTTGTATTTATTGTCAGGCCAATCTCATCTCTCAAGTCTTGACAAGGAGAGATGGCCCATGTTCCACGTATGCGCCATGCCCTCTCTACAGCCACGTGTTTTTCAGCCAAGCCCTTTTTCCATTGGAATACATAGTTTCCATTTTATGTAATACAGAAAGACACCTGGCGTTCCACTCTGCTTAGCTTGTATGAACAAATACACAGACAGAATATGTGAATCAATGCCAAAACCATGCAAACAC
>OMNO01013750.1:0-18657 GCA_900303215.1 Trachyrincus scabrus | reverse complement strand
TACCTCCCGTCACCTGTTTAGGGAATCCCCTGCAGCTCCCTTCCTGTGTTCTCTGCATTACCTGCTACTGACGACACTGCAATCGAAACCCCTCCCCTGTTCTCCTCTACAACCATGTGGAAAGTCATAACCACATATTTATTGGATGCGCTGCCAATTGTGCACATAGCTTTCAAACTTTTGAACCTGTCCTTATCCTCTTGTTTCCCTATAAAAAGGAGGTGTTGTGTAACATGGCCATCTGGATCTAACATTAGTAGGCCTACTCTAGGAAGGTACACAGTGTGGCTCAGTACAGCTCAGGCTGTATATGTAAGGGATAATCCACGTGTGCTGTTATCGAAAAAGAATGCACTTTGCGGAGGCAAAAGCTGTGTCGTGGCATTATTTTTTCGATAACAGCACACCTAGGAATGGATTATCCCGCTTATACCACGGCCACTTGCGAATCTTTAAAGTATAATGGGGCTTATTCATATTTTTGGCCGATTCTGTCTCAAAATAAAAACCTTTAGCTTGCACCATTTGTTGTGTTCCTGGAAACAAAATGTTCTGACCAGCTTTATAAATGTAGTCCCATCAGCCAGACTACTTTATGGACTACGTGATATTTCCCAAACTGAATAAATACTGAAAAAAATGCCATCGTCTTCGTTAACTCTCTTGTTGGAAATAAGATATTTGCTGGAATTTTTTTGGTTTCCATGGACACATTTAGCAACTGTGTCCGTGAATTTCACATGCATTTTTAAGCTAGTATCACTGTCAGTGGACCAGCTGATGTGAGGATGCCAATGCCAGAGCAGTAACATAACCTTCGAGGACGACTAATTTCAGGAAGAGTTGGCCAGCTGATTTGAGGAAATGTTGCGCATTAGTTTAGAGCGGTGATGAGACTCTAGCCGTGCTGTCAAAATAATGCACACCTCTCACCACTAGAATTTTCACTGGCCTTGGTATAAATTTAACTTTTCTGTAGTCTTGCTGCATGGCACACACACCAAGCCCTAATAACAAGGTCGATAACATGCTCCCAGGCAAAAACGTTCTCGGTGTATGTTTCATCTCTAGGCTGAGATCTATCAAGACATGGGTTTCTTACATTTTGCTGATTAATGGGGTTGTGTACTCCACCCAATACATGGTATAATTTCTGGTCTTGCTCAGATGGCATGTTTTTTTTACTGAACCCACAGTGTATGGGATACCGAAGTCCTGGAAGCTCACATTGGCATTCAGTCACCCGTGTCAGCACACGACTGTATTTGGTGATGATGGGCGGCAGTGGCTCAGGAGGTAGTAGAGTGTGGAGTGTGTGTTGTTGATGGCTGGTTTAAGCAGCCTCACCTGGTCCGAGTCAGGCTGATTAGACTCTGGGCTGGGTGAGGCTGCACATCTGTGTGCATTTGAGTAATCAAGGCCCACAGGTTAAAGCAGCCATCACCACACACACACTCAGGAGGAGCACGGACATGACACCACCTGCTCTGCCTGCAAAACTGTTCTCAACTCTGCAATAAACCGGTTTACTCATTAACACCTGTGTCTTGGTCGTCGGAGGAGCCCAGAGTAGCCACTTCGGTGGCATCAGTCGGCTGCCACAACCGGGTTGTCTGGCAACCGGAAGGTTGCTGGTTGAATCCTAGCTAAGTGTCGAGGTGTCCCTGAGCAAGACACCTAACCCCAACTACTCTCGACAAGCTAGTTGTTGCCTTGCATGGTTGACACCGCCGTCTGTGTATGAATGAGGCACAAATTGTAAAGCACTTTGAGTGGCCATAGGTCAGAAAAGCACTATATAAATGCAGTCCTTTTACCACGATAATACGGCTGATCATCATTAAGCAACTTAACCTCCATTCTGGTCTAAAAAGATTTTGTGGCTCAATAGATCAAGTTAAGCTAGTCCTAAATTAGCTTTTCTTGTATATCTTAACCCTACATTACAATTACTTTATGGCCATGCAAGATTGCCCCTTGTTACTGTATAGTACACGGCTCTTTGGGCTGAATGTTTTGTTGAAGAGCACACCCAGCAACCCAGAGAGTCCATCCACATGTTTGAATAGTTACTGCCCAAGCAGCACCCCAGAATAAGTGACCATTATGTGATATCCACCAGCTGGTGTCCTAATATTGAGTGTGTATGTCATGGTATCCATGGTGACTGTGGTGTACTCAATGACACACACCAACAGGGAGAGAAAGATGGACTAGATCTTGTAATTGTTTTGATTTAATCAGCTGATTAGCTTTAGATACATGCAGGCAGCATCAATTAAAACACATTTTTATCAAAAAACAATGTGTGCACATTGAAAACAAATGAGGGATTTTTTTTTGTCTCTTACACAATCACTAGGACGCACTCTTGTTGATTTCCATTACGATAAAGCTTTGAAAAAGTGTTTGTCAATGTTTGCCTTGGTCAGACATGCGTGTTGTCATACTCCAACGATGAGGAGCTTACTTTATCTTTCCTCTGTTCCTCCCCTTTAGAGAAAAACGCTTTCTTTGGCACCTGAAGCTCATCTTTCCCCAGAGCAATACAGAGTTCAGTGAGAGGAGGTGAGTAAAATGTAGCATATGCATGTTTCTTAACCAGTGGAAGAATCATATAACTTTAAGTATTGGCGAGCTGCATGGCCCTTGTGTTTAAATTGGCAGTTTGCTGATTTAACACATTGAGCCTACCGTTGGGGCAGTGTGAAAGAGTTTTAAGTAGTGTAGTTTCATATGGAGTTTAATTTCAGTATTGTAAGTGTCGTCAGAATTTTTGTAACTGAAAAACCACATTCATAGTTGTACTTTGTGACCTTGTAGGTTGGTATTTGTAGTTGCAGAAAAGATTTGTAAATCTCTGAATGACTTCAAGTCTTGCTACTCCTATACCGGCCACTTCTATTTCCTAAATTTTAGGATAGCGGAGAAAACTTTCCCTGTGTCGCTGTGTGTTGCTGTATACCATTGGAAATGAATGGTCACTAGTTGTTTTTTGTCCGTGTATTTGAAGATTATTTTTGCTGCTCAACGCTGCATTTGTGCCAAAAGTATTTGTAGGAAATCGAAGATTTGACACTCAAAGGAGCGGATTTATAGAGTTGTAATCAGTTGTGTGCACACTTTTATCAAAATTAGGGGACTAAGGGGATTAAGGGACTACATGCATTAATCACTTTAAATTGCCAATATATGAACAGGTTGTGATTTAACTTTAAAAAATTAGATCTTACCTGACTCTCCGTTGCGTAGAGCAGCCTGTGGGCTGATTTCTATTATATTTGAACCTGTGTAATGAAATTTAGTTTACAATGTGTGCCACTAATGGCACATTTTGCCTCACTTTGCTACGTCGTCGGCTAGAGGAGAGAAGAGTCACTGCTGGCACCCATTGTAAGCAACATCTAATTACAATGATAATATTGAAAGGTGAAACTACATTACTTAAAAACTTAAATCGGCAAACTGCCGAGTGAGGGATAATATGAGTGAGGGATCATAAAAACATCTCAAGATGTCCATTGAGCCTAATTGTTTTCTCATTGATTTTCTTGCTTGTGATTCTCTTACAAGGGTTTCTGATGGGCAAACTATCGAGCAGATCCTAACTCCTTATGTTCATCCTTCAAAGTCAGACCCCGTCAGACGCCAAAAGTAAGCTTTTCTACATCTTCGCTTTGTCACTTTGTTTTTATGTATAAAAGTGTTAACACTTTATAGTCATCGTTGATTACACTTGATTCTAAGTGTCTTGTCCCTTCTCATCTCTTATCTCTTCATGACAACAATTCAATCGTTTATGGTCATTTTAATAACTCTCAGTACCCACTTTAACTACACTGTTATTGCGGCCAATTATGGTGGCTGTTTCATTTTATTGACAGCCCTTAAATTGACTTATTGTCCACACTAGCAGTTTCAAGCTTAATTGGGTGCCTAACACACTCAAATAACACTCAACCTATATCACCTAACGCCACAACAATCTATTATACTTAGTTGCAGTAGCTTTTTAATACATTTAATGTCTCACATTTTTTTTACTTCTTAACATAATACTCTTATGTGCAGCAATTAGTAATGTTTCTAACATCCACTCCTGTGGATGTTAGAGACTGAACTGACTAACAGACACAGAAAATACAAATGTGTTTTTGTTTTAAGTATGTAATTTAGGACTGTTTATACATCTAATAAGCATTAAAACAAGTCATAGGAATGAATCTTTCTGATACCAGGTTAAATTTGGGCGGGATTTTAAAACGTCAGCAAACTCTCGAACTAATTGGTTCATCAATTTCCGGGAGATTGCTGACCTCACCAACCAATCAAAATCTTTTCGCTTCCTCGTATAAAGAATATTGTATATTGGCACAATCTCCATTATCAACTGTTACCGACAGCCAGTGTGTTTTGAAACACTCAACGCCATGTTCGACCGATGTGTAATGGAGACTTTCTTTAAGATACGGTGATATGGCAACTGACATCAAACAAATAAAATTGTAATGATGTTATTTTTTATTAAATACTATTATTATTAATAGTGGGACAACAACCCTCTCAAATTTAAATTTCTAGTAATCTAGATTACTTCTCAGACTGTGTTCATTTTACACTTTGGGTTCGTAGTAAGATTATTTGAAGGAGGCGTGGCTTGGTAGATGTCACTCAAGCGTGCCAAGGACACTCACACAGTCCTGATCATAGCACTGATCAGCAAAACAAGTTTTCTTTTTTAACATTTCTAATATTTATGAACATTTATTCGTACTCAAATTTTGGTATATGCACACACAATAAGGCACTTAACTTTTACATCATATATGCTTTTTTAAATATTTTTGGTCTGGTTGTGAGAGGCTTTAATGTGATTGAATAACACCTTTTGAAGTTTTGCTTTTAGGAGCGTTGCATGAAAATAGAAGCATGACAAAAAGCCTTTGACTGTTGCATGCATGGCCCATTGTTTTCCTTGGAAAAACTCAAACAAGCAGTTTTACTGCTGGGAACCAGAAGCCACCACAGGCTATGTTAACACTATGCATTCTCATGATAATAACACATGCAATTGGAGTGATTAGTACAAAGCAAATTTAATTGCTCTTAAATGTGCCTGCTGAAATACTGTAGATAGTGACTGCGGTTTTTCACTTGAGTATTACCCTGGAAAAATACATTCCATAGTAGTGTTCTTTGTCTTTCCTGAAAAGCATGTCGACATTTCCTGGACTTCCTGGGGCTAGTATCTGCACTGTATATACAACACAGTTGCTACAATAAAACATTTGTGCTACTTGTATTTATGTGCTGAGCGCCCCATCCTTTGCTGTGAAAACACACTGTAACCATGGATACGACACTGGTTGTGGTGACCTGCACCGGGCCGGCAGTCGCCTGCATGCAAGGCCTGAGCCCCTGTAATTGCATTTGGCAGCAATGTGTGTAATGATTATGCCTCCACTGTAGACTGGCTTTACATCAATTCTGTGCATAAGTGAACCCTTAGTGACAGGGAGTGGACTTGGACACAGATTTAGTTCTCAAAGGTTCAGAATCTGACAAGAATTACCAAGTTTACCTACTAACCTCAATTAGTCAATTCAATTTTTTTTCTTACAAATTGAGCAACGTGCATAATGTCTTCAAAGTAGCTATGATAACAATTGATTGCATTGTGAGATGACAAAACTTAATGACATTAGCAGCTTTTGAGGCACACACACACACACACACACACACACACACACAATCAAGCTGGCATAGTCCACTGTCATGGCCATAGTAGCTGCTTTAATCCTCATAGTAAAAAATTTAAAGGAGTAATAATTTGCAATAACTACAACTGGGCTTTTGTAACATGGTCATCTCATTTTTTGTGCTCCTATAATTTGGGTCAGAGTTGTGTTGGATCTCTAAACCACTGTGCTGTTCTGTATTTGGGTTTCAGATTGAAGATGTATGCACAAGCCACATTCGAGGAAATGAAGGTCTTCATGAGAGTCGAGGGAGAAAAAGCAAACTCTCTGAGGTACAGCATGTAATTTCTACTCATCTCTATACAATAACAATACTTATTTATACTTGAATATGGTCTGTCAATTTGAGACCACCATTACCTTCAGTGTGCAGGATGTTACCATACACTTCTCACAGGTTTTTAAACTGTTTTCGCCTCAGTGTTTTATTATGAAAGATGCCTTTATCAAATCCTGTGCACTGAAGTACTGCCATGCAAATACAATTTGATGAGAGACTGGTAGTGGTACAGTGAGTCTTAGCTGGGGACCAGCTGTTCTCATCGAGCTGCCCTCTAGTGGTCATGAATCAATGAATGCTTCTTTAAAGGGACATACAATTCTGTAATTATAAAATATTGTAAAGATGTCATGAAATACTTGCATGAAATTTTTGAGTGAATAATATGTTTATGATCATAATATATTCTAGTGCCTGTAGCATTCTCCCTGGGCCTTTGAGTAGCATCGTCTCCAAACATTCTGCAGAAAGAGAAAAAATACATACAAGTACATACAATTCTATGATGACTTGCTGAGTGTGCTTACCTTTACCAAAAAGGGACCTAGATCACCAAAGATGACAACCTCCAGCTAAACTATTAGTTTAACTCAATCAACACACACACTCAATTAACGCACAACATTTTGCAATAGCAAATGTGGTGTTGCAATTGTTTGGATGTTTTGTAAATCTAAACAGTTCCAAAAAGGCTGGCTGTGTAAATGGTTGACGAAAAGGAAACTTTTGTAAACTCGAAACATGTAAGAAATCCCGTCATGGTTTAGGCATCCTGTCTGTGACTGTTCCGCCCATTCCACAGGGCTTTTTCTCATGACGGATTTACTCTTTGTATGAAATCAGCTTTAATTGGTTTGTGAACATGACATCACTGAAATGTACATTCCTACATGGCTACGGATTCAGAGCCTGACTATGAGGTGGCTGGTCTCCTCTAACTTTGATGTACCCCCTTGTTTCTAGAGCCAGTCAATGATCAAGCAAATGGTACTAAATTCTTCCCTATCAACATAGGAGCACTTTGCTTTGGTTCAGGGGGCTCATTCACCCCCCTAGTGGTCATAGCCAAAAATGCCATATTAGTCGGGATATGAAAATACACCTGCTGGTATCCTGCTTATTCATTTTCGAAAATTAACGGGAAAAAATGCGTGAACCCCCAACCTTAAAGTTCAAACTGCGCCTATGCCTATCAACTGACTTTTTTACTCGCTCTTAACTCATCTGAGACATACGATCAATATGCTTTTGTGTGGGGATCAGTTCAACTTGAGACGGGTTTACTGTACTTTAGATCATTGTGCACGAGATTGTGCACCGCTTGACCAATTCCCTCCGCCGGTTTGTTGACGTTTGCTTTTGAATGGATACACATGACGGATATGAAAATCTGTAATAGACGGGGCAAACAGAAGTTCTGTCATACAAAAATTCTCCCTGATAATCATTTTTTGACCAACGTTTGTTCATATAAAGGCACATACCTCCTCCCAGTGATTTCCCAGTGACTGCAGGGTCGAGTCGGAGTGACTCTCCAAAGTTGTCAGGTCGGAGTCCAAATCACTCCCGTTCAGCCCGTTCAACGTCCTGGAAAGAGCTTTCTAGATGCTTTCTTTGAAGAAGTTATTCACGGCAGTAGGTTATTCTTATTATTGTGCAGCCACGGTGGAATTACCTCAGCAATGTATAGTTATATAACAATGCCAAGCCACAAACCATAATTAAAATATGAAGAGGGGCATCATCCAAATATGGATTACTTCCCATCAAGGGTGTCTAAACGCGGGTCAATGCACATTGCATGCACAAAGAGGCCTCTACTGTTAAAGTAATGCACTCCTTTGAGGAATACGCCCCCTTTATAGTCTTTATATTGGCTCTCTACATTAACAGAAATTTACATTACTCTGACTGCACTTATTGGCAAACTGTCAAGTGTTTGGCACATGGTGCCCTTTAGGGTGAGGGACATTTTTCAGCTTCAATCTGTGCAGGTACAATTTTGTGTAGGCGGGAAGCCTAGAGATAATTGTTTGCGTAGACATGGCTTGAAATCCGAATAACTTTATTTAATTTATTTTACTGCTTTTATGAAATCCTAGGTTGTAGAAATGTTGACCTTCTTTGACATTCCACCCCCTGTATTTACTTTCACAGTTGTTCTTTTCCTTTGCCAATCTTAATTGTCATGCATTTTAGACATTGCGGCTGGCCAGGGCTTAACATTAACAATTTGACAGGAGTAGCACAGCTGACAGTTAGAAGGCCTTTTGTGTGTGTTTTCATGACTTGTGTATGCTGCAATATCACATGGCAAACAAACCAAGCAGCCATCGTGCTGAACTCAACTTTGCTGTGTAACCAGTCAACATCCACTTACTGGAAGCTGGACCTACTGTGCATCAAGAGGTCCATTTACACCTGGTGGATGTTTGTTTTCATAATGCTCTTTGGAATGTTTGTTTCTGATTCATTCCGCTGGTAGAATCCAAAATGTGCTCCCATTACCGCCCTTCTTTCTACCACAAACATGCATTTGGAAAGGTGTGTGTGTGGGTGGTGGGTGGATATACTCGTTGAACCTGTTAAATTGAAGAGTTTTAAGTAAATTTGTTTTCATATTGTGCATCATGTAAATAATGTGAGACATTTCATGTTCTCATATTTCATCTCCTTAGCACAACTCAGCTATTTGCAGTTCCACAACTCACTCCACAACTTTACAGGTTACATTTTTGCTCGTCAGATGCTTCTTTTTTGGGCTCTGGTCGCTAAAAGAGCTAAAATTGGAAATTGTTAGTGAAACAGCCGAGGTATAAGTAGCAGCAACATAAGTGATATGTGTTTGCCTGTATAAATATGCCTTTTTGGCTTTCTATTTTAAGTAGAATAATCTTAGTGTAATTTTAGTTTTTTGTGGACCTCAAATTTTGTGTTTTGTCTAGTCTTACCTTCAATTGTGTTCAATATTATTGTTGTCCAAATTATCCATAACAAATCCATAAATATCCAATCAATATTAAAATAATTCACAAAGCTGTCTGCTTGGGTCAGCGGAACGTATCGCTACGATGTACCAGGAGTCTTTTAGAAGTATCAGGATGATTCAGTGTAAAGGAAGGCATTGTGCATATTCGGGGGTTTGTTCACGTCACTGTTTGCTGATGTGAAGCCTCTCTGTACATAAGACAGTTTGTACGTTCTATTGACCAATGCAGCTGGACGCCATTGCAACATTATACTGTACATGCACACCACGCATGCCACCGCCACCCCCTCATTGATGAGTGGCAGCCGTGCAGGAACACAATAATAGGAACCCCCAGGAGAGCGCATCATGCTTGCCCTTTGCTCGTTCACTCAGAACACTATATAGAGAACAGATGTGTGCGTGTTCTTCACCTAACCAGCCAATCAGCAGGGACCAGGGCTTCTACAGCGCTGCACTATCCTCATACAGATGCTTTCTTTGTTTATTCATGTTGATAATAGCATCAGAGCTTGCGGTAAAACTTGAATAAAGACAAGTGTGCTCGGGAATAAATGGTAACAAATTGGGACATGTTGCACACTCAGACGTACAGTCTAGATGCAGTCATTGCACAACTACGCGAGCCAGAAGTACGTTCATTACTCGCACAGATTTGCCAAAGACCAACTGCCTTATGACTTATTCCATCATTTGCATATTTAGAATTTCTTCTTTCCTGCATAGAGACCACATGCAAAATGGTTTATCTTGCACTAAGATTTAAACAAATGACACAAACTATAATCATGTTGATGTGTGGATTGATCGGAAACGGGTCCATAAGTAGTTTTACTTTAAAACCAGATATTGCCTGACTTGTAAGATTGTGGGAGATGCTCCGTCCCTATGTTTCCTCGGAGCTGGCCTGCCAGAAAAGACCTGTAAATGTCACGCAACAGTTCTTTGCTTGGATTGGTAGGTCTCTGCTTGGTTCTCAGCCTGCCTGTCATTTCTGTAAAACAAATGGTGCATCTCACAAGCCACCCTCTGTCAACCGCCAGACAGTTTGCATTTGAGTGTGAGGAGGCTGCCAGCTATCTTTAAGAATGATATCATGCTCTGGATGTTTTTGGTGACAGCCTAAAGCAAGATGGGTTTGAATTGCTTAAGCATATAAGTAAACCCATGTCCCGCCAGCCCCCAACCACACCCCAAAACCCATTTAACCATTTAGCATCGTGATTTATGACCAACCCTCACAACTGACACGGCTACTAAGAGACAAAAGCAAGCTTGTTGTCATCCCAGAAAATGAGCGTGGCGTGGGCTAGCAGAGCTGCTCCGAGGCTTGCAGGGTGCCTGTGAGAGATGCGGATTCTGGGTAAATTTAAGTTTCCATTTCAAGATGGAGAGGGATCAGCCATGCATGGTCTTGGCAGTGCCAAGCCACTACCATCCATCCTGGAGCGAGTCTTCCACATCGACGTGCCGCAGGGTGGAAAGAAAGTTACAGTCGTTAAGAATGTCAACAACACTGGCTCTTCTTTTAACCCTGTTCCACCCTGGCCCCTAAAAAGTTCACAGTAGAAGAAAATGCTTAAAGTTGGTTACATTTTCCAATAATTAGGGACACATAATTCAGTAGGGTGTGATCTAATGGACAGTTTTGTAATTAGTGTTTTCCATGTTCCTCTTTTCATCATGCAAGGTACCATGAGCTGCACCTTGGGAAAAGCCTTCGGGACAACTTGAGCTCCAAAGTGCTAGTGGAGTATCCAGTGCTGCACATAGTTCTCCGGAGCCATTTCCAGGACTATCCAGTGAAAGGACCAGGTAAAATAACACCTGTTATGTTGTGACTCTACAACTACTTTCAATTAAATTGTGTAATCCAATGACCTAAATATACCTTCCAGTTTAATTCCTGCATTATACTGCGCCCTGCTTATTTCTGTGTTGAGTTTCAACACGCATCATTATTTAGTTTAACTAAACTACACAAACCCCTCTCAATAGTATGGTATCACATCTTGGTGTCAGGGACAAACACTATTCATTAGGGGTGTAACGAGCCGGATTCCAATGGTGACTAATTTAGAGAATCGTTACACCCTTACTATTCATTATCCATTTTGTTTTGGCAACATGCTACCCTGATAAGAATGAGTGTCCGTTGTTAAGCATCAGACACTCTTTTTCTGGACAAAATGAACTGGAGAGCCAAAAAAGACCGTCCTTGATGAACATTGATCACAAGCCGATCAGACAGAAGGCACAATTCTATCTGTTTGTCTATTAATCTATTTGTTAGATTACTCATTTAAAAAATAAAGTACTTCAAATTCAGTCTGCTTTTAGAAATTCAAAATGGCTACTATTTTTATGTCTATGGGTCAATTTTAGATCGACAGGCACTTTTTAAATAATATTCATTAAAGTTCACTATCACTTTCATACTTGGATCTGATCGGCTCATAGAAACAATACCAAATCAAACTTGCATCGAACGGAGCATGGAATTAATTATTCTGAAACAATGTGGATTGTAATTGTATTTTTAAATGGAAAGAAATGGGGAGCTGCGTGTCTTCGCCAGTAAATATAGTCCTCTCGCCTTCCAGCATTCTGTAGCCTATTTTGGTAAATAAATAGGCCTACATCAAAATATCCATCTTGCAGACACATGCACTTTACACATGTCCCATAAACCCTCCATCTTACACCTACATATCGCACTTCATCACACGCTCGAAGACATTCTGGCATTCTTATGTGCTCCACAATAAAAATCCAGAAGGATCCAGCATCCAGCATCACGGCTGTGAGACCCAGACAGGCAGACTGATGAGCAGAGTTATTTTAGACTGTTTCCACATGTGTGCTCTCAGTGATAAGGTGCTAAGCTGCTTGTACCACTAGCTATAGAAACATCCTGATAATTGCTGTGGCCCCTGGATAGTGGGCAGGAAGAGATAAGGACTAACCGTGCACTCTGGCAGCCATGTATTCAATGAGGACAACCTAATGTTTGAGCACCTATCAAGCTCCAGTTATCTAGAATGTGTTTTTAACCAGGGCCAAATAGAGCTAACCAGACTCTACTCATGAAATCCTTTTTCCTAAAGATCTGTTTTGATACATTGTGCATGGTTGCGTGTTATGGACTATAGTTGTGTAATCCATAACTATTTGTCTTGCAAAAATAACAGAACTAACATTTTGGCAATTGAAAATGTCATGCTGACAAAAGTATAAATAAGAAAATGCCCTTGCCTTATTTGCATGAAATATAATATGGTTGCATTACTTTATTTTTATGCACATCCTGGCATGTGTTTTACGACTTGCCATAATGCGGGAGGATCATTTGGAGTAATTATTGCATTGCATTTAGTACTAAACTTTGTGCAGTCCTGCTCTCACAAGTCTGCCCTATTTTGTTGCATAACTAACGCCTTGGCACAGCCCTGTGGAAAGCAGTTTGGAGCCAAACCATAGCATAACCCTTGCCACACTGTCTGTACTGTCGCCACCTCTTTCTCTCTATGCATGGACCCATTTTTGCGCCATCAAATTTCTGTGAGCTCACAAACTATTGCCTTATGTCCACGTTTGGAGTTTTTCGGATGGCCGATTTTGCCTCGGCCACACTCATTCATGCTCTGTGTATACAACTGGGGCCTTTTCATTTCAGCTAAACCCGTGTCCGACCGCAGTCCTTTGGCAACAGGGGAGGACCGGGGGACCAACCAGGTGGAACAAGCTTTGCCGTCTTTCGCCGGGCAGGGTTTGAGCGCCAGCCCGGTTAAACAGGAGGTCACTGATGAAATCAAACCTCCACGGGAGAAACGAGCCAAGAGGGGAGGCAAGGAGAAGGAGGAAGGAGAGCTCACGGAGAGCAGCGAAGAGGAGGGTGGGCAAGGAGAAGAAAAGGATGACAGAAATAGTGAAGACTGCCATACTGAAGATCAAAGCCTAGTTCAAACGGGCTTAACTATTGCCGAAGACCCAATGGGTCCTGTAAATACTGTGTCTAATGCAGAGGATATCGATAGTCTTACCGAGGTCATCTTGACTGCAAAGGACGTGGCATAGCTCTGTTTAACCCAGTAACAACAGTGAGTTGATAATGGAAGCCTGTAGGTCAGAATGATGCTGAGCACAGTGAATATTCATTTGTATTTAAATAAGCCGAGAGGTCAACTGGTAAAAGGGCCTTGATTGCCGTAATCAGTGTAAACCTAAAGGTCTTCATATAATTGTAAGGATGGAGAAGCTGAATGTCATTGTGTCTTCTGTGTTATGGAAATATGTGAACATGCTTTGTAAATAAAAACTATTTTTTTTTGTATCTTTAACATGTCCTCCTCCTTGTATTTTGTAATGCCATTTTCATTTACTGGTTCATTTATTTGAAGCCCGCTCCACGTCCATGGCGGAGGACAATAACCTCCCATCCCAGAGTGCATTGATTCCCCACAGAGCACCTTGAGGCCTGAAGGTCTTTGTGTTCCCACACTCTGCTGTATTGTCATAGATTTTATAATGTGCTATGTGGGACGAATGAGCTAGCAGGAACCTTTTTAATGGTGTGTGAGACAATTATTGTTATTTTCGACTAATTTCACTGTGGTGCATTATATTAATTTTAGGACAACAGCCTGAAGGTTAAATTCTATAGCTTTTAAATGGGATCTGTGCAAAAGTGAAAACTCAGGGGAGTGATCCTCTCTCCCGTCCCTGCTAATCAGCTGGTGATTATGCTGGCCCTCGCTGTGGCGTCCTGTTGGTCTATAGGCTGGCTGGGCCAGACTCCCCGCTACTTCTGACACTGCTGCCCCGGGCTTTTCTCGCCAGCTCTGCTGTTGCTGTTCCTGTTCCTGCCGGCTGCCAACTTCACTCTGGGACATTATGTTTGTGCTGTTGTTTACCAGAGTCAGATGTGTTTTTTTTTTTTTTAAAGAAGCAAAGCAGTGAAAAGAGCTCACTGCTTACCTATTCTCCACTTGCAGGCATGCAGGAAGTGGGTGAGGTGGTTGTGGTTTGCGGGTTTGAATGCATTGGAACAGCATAACATTCAAACTAACAAGCCTGTGTACTAAATGGTCAAATGGACCTTTATAATATAATTAAGTTTATATCGAAAAACATTTCTGTTTAGAGTTTGCAAAAGACTGACTTGAAGTGTCATTGAGTGCAAGTGAATGTGTTGCAGAACGTTGGCTCTGTTGCCTACAGCTGCTTTTTGCCTGCTTTTTTAGTGCAGTCCTGCCTGGTTTGAATCGTAACCAATCTTTGTTTTTGCAGTCTTAATTTTCTATCTCAATAAAGCCACCCACTGCAACCACACCAAAGCAGCCCTTCTTTGTTTGATGTTACAAGGCTGTTTTTAGTAATACTACTTCCAATTTTAACTAAAGTCCCCCTTGATATTTCTGAAATTGCGTTGCACTTAATACGCCTTGATTTGGTGGTCAGGCTTCAATTGTGCTGCGTGCAGAGCTCTTTATGAGACCAGCTATGGGACTCAGCTGTGGTGGCTTAGGCAGAATGTGGCCTATGTTCAGAGCACTGTGCATCTGGTACTCGAGCACAAAACTGTGGTTCCAAAGCCAGAAAAGTATTATTTAGCACGTTAACACATAAAATACACAATGATGCACAAGAAACACTTGTTGGAATCAATCTTGTGAACATGACATGACATGTCGCCGTTATTATTTAAAATCTGGTCATGGTTTCCTCCGTTTTTCTCTTGAACATTTTCTGAATTGTATGAAGTGTAAAATGAGTGCGCTCTACTGGTATTTCATGTTTTGGGTATTTGGGTATTACTGGTATTTCAACATTGGGAACTGGCCGCGTTCTTGGGATCAGTGCGACGCGACAAGCTCCATAGCTTGAAACAGACCAGCGCTCTTGTGCTGCTGTTGTCACTGCCGTCACCTTGGAGACCGGTCCCCAGTCAGGTTATTTTGAAGGAAGTGATTCACTTGCTTCCTTTCTGTCTGTCTTGTATCAACCTTGACAGTCCAAAGGTTGTTGTTACCCTCACCCCCCCGTTCTTATGATTGCTGTTCACAGCGCTCCGCTATCATCAGGTCATTTTTAGAACACCGCCAGTGTTCTACAAGACTTGCCGACTAGATCTCATATCTTGCTGTCCACTTCTTTCAAATTGACTTCATTGTCTGGTCGTAACCATTTAGAGACCATTAGGATGTAATGCAAACTGTTCAAATGTTCCTAAGCAAAATCACTCTTGGCGCAAGGAATACATTACCTCTACTAACTGCTTCCAACTACTGTGTTTTTCAGACATTGCAATTGTTCTGGTTTTATAGACTGAAATTGGTAATTTGCAATTCAATTTGAATAAGCCTTCGTAAAGGAGTAGCACATTATTACACTGCTTATTTTTTCTATCCCTGCACCACTTCTCAAGCCGAGCTGCCTATCAGCGGTTAGGCCTATGCAGGGTGTGGGAAGATGAGCTGGCGGAAGTGCTAACTCGTGAACCCCCGGAGTCATAGTTCCCACT
Source organism: Trachyrincus scabrus (assembly GCA_900303215.1). NCBI lineage: Eukaryota > Metazoa > Chordata > Actinopteri > Gadiformes > Macrouridae > Trachyrincus > Trachyrincus scabrus. The sequence continues at coordinate 3,106 of OMNO01013750.1, read as the reverse complement.
CATTAGCCACTTATTTTCGTAGCGGAGCCAACGCCGACTCTGTGTTTATAGCTCAGGATCAAAAGGCCTGACTCCGTTAATGTGGATTGGCCTAATAGAGGCAACTGCAGGCAAGAGGATCCACAGTTGCAGAAGACACTGGGAGCCATGTTGAAGTCATTAGAGCCTCCCTGTGTGTTGTTGGGCTTCATGATGGAAACAAGGCTCTGATGACCAGGCTTGGGTTAGACCGTAGGGCAGGGATGTACGTCACTTTCACATTTATTGAGCGGGAGTGTGAGCAGAACTTCCTGGCTGCGTACTGTGCCACTAATGATAAACTTGTGTACATGTGTAGCCTATACACATTGCACACAATGATGCAAGATTACAGTAACACAACGCAATTACCATTCTTGCAATACTTGCGCATTAGGTTATTTTTCACATGCCAAACAAACAAACTAGACGTCGCACATGATAATTACAGGCTGGATTTTATTGTTTCCCAGAAACAAACTCATCTTATTAGACTTGTAAAGGAATAAAAGATTATGAATGTTTGCCTCAACCATCAAGTGCATTTTAGAGGCTTAGTGGTTTTCGAAAGGAACAGGAGAAGCCTGAAATCCACTCTCACACACTTCATAACGGGACACACAGAGTTACACCGTCACAGAAGTTGTTGTACAGTCCCAAAGGAAATGGGGCTGAACTTCATTGTCTAACTTTAATTTATTTCCATTTCAAACTTCTGGCCCTTCCCTTTTTAAATTAGTATGTCGAAACAAAAGCCACAAGCGTCCGCTGGCAGTGTGGACTCATTTTGGTCAACATGCAACACAGCATCGTCCCAACTGGGCTGAATCAGTAGGCGTCCACAGACTGAGAGCTGCCTCTTCCATCCACGCTAAACAGGTTTGAACAATCACAGTCCAGCAGTCAGCGTCCTTGGCGGGGAGAGCATGAAAGGCACGACAGCCCGGGAGAGAACCGTGTGATTTCTCCCTAAGCCCGCGCATCAGTTTTTCTTATGTAATTACATCAGATGAGGGCATCTGACGTGCAGACCTGCGTCACTGACGCCATCCTTTCTCTGTGTGTGTGTGTGTGTGTGTGTGTGTGTGTGTGTGTGTGTGTGTGTGTGTGCACGAGCACTGTGCATGACCCCATTCCATGTGTTGCTGTTTTCTCTGATTGCTCGTCGGGTTAAGTAGGTCCCGCACCCCATAAGGACAATTGCATACGCTTGACATCGGCATTAGCAGTTTCTATATACTGTACACATATATTGAGACATTTTTTCAATTGATTATTTCAATACATAAACAAACACAGATTTGTACTTTGTAGAATACATATGTATATGTTCTTGTTATAAATGTGAAATGATCATGTCTTGCATCCTTGACAAATACATGGTCTTTCATCATGGTTTTGATGATGATTTGATGATTTTCACTTCTTGAAGATTATTTAAACCCTTTCCTCCCATTTGCTTATTCTGGATGCATTTTCTGACGTTGGTCCATTGACTTTAAGAGCTTATTTGTCTGTAATAGCACATTAACAGTCAGGCTGTTAATTCATAGCCTTAAAACAACAGTGTGTTTTTTCTTATTCAGACCAGCAGGTGGCTCTTTCTTAAAGGAAGTGGCTCTGTTCTCTGTTTGGAATAGGTGGCCAGCTTCTAAGCCTCCCACATGCCCCTGTGTTCCCTATAACAGAGGATATTAACCTGGGGTTATGGACAAGGGGCCTGTAAAGTAGCTGACATCACTGTTTAGTGGCTTCCAGAATGCTGTAATGGTTGCTTTTTCTCTCTCGCTCTCGCTCTCTCTCTCTCTCTCCGACGGATAGCCATCCGTCAGCTACGTAATGCAGTGCTCTCTGGGCGCACTGCATTACGTAGTGCTTAATTAGGTCTTAATGCTTATGTCTTTGTCATATAAACACATGCTAGGTTCAGAATATGAGGTAGTCTTCGGTCCCTGAGTGATTTAATAGCTGAGCCTTATACATTTTTCTCGATACATTTAAAGATTAGCTTGAGGCAGAAAGTCCCTTGAGCTGCCTCTGCTTTTCTCGCTTGTACATCACAGAGGAATGCTATGGATGAACAAAAAACCCTGCTCATGTAACACAGGTGCCATTACATAACCGACTCAGCTTGCATTGTGACAAATGACTGCCTGATGATTGCACTGCTTTTTCCAAAGTTAGAAGGACCAATGTCGAACTCCACCCACATCCCACCTCGCCACTTTGGAGGCAATAGGGAAGGAAATTAGCGAAAACAGAGCTCCTTGAAGGTGTTATGACTGTAGATCCAGACTGAGAGCTGCAGCCACACATCTTTCTGATTAGGTGAACCCCAGAAACCTTTCATGCGAGCGATCTGTAAAACCTCAGTGAGCACATCCTGTGCGGTATGCGGCTCAATCAAAGGCAACGTGTCCTGTTCAACCTTCTATTAAATGCACACAATAAAGCTTCATTTCAAACGGCCTCCGTTTGCGAGAGAGAAAAGCGGGTGGCTTGTTTGTCTTGGGTAGGCCTACATATGTGTTGGATGCATGTTTTCCCCCGCTTCTCTGTGAAGAGTAAAAAAAACAACCTAAAAAAACACATTTTAGTTGGATGCGAGTGAGTACTTGTGAATGTTTGTGTACACTTTGAAAGGCTCCTCAGCTCAAGTGAACATCTCTGGAATATTTTCCAACATCTGCCGCCCATCAGGATGTCTGCTCTCCCAGCCGCCGCTGCATTCCTACGCTGCTCCCGCGCGCTACCTGCATCGAAAACACGCTTTCACTAGCACCGCCCCTCGCCACTCTCCCTCTCTTCCCCCACGCTTCCCCAAAACTCAAACTTTTAGCTTCTGGGTATTTGGACTGTTGGCCCCCGTTGAATTATCTCTTGAAATAACCCCCTTTTATCTAAGAAAAGAAAAGAAAGTTGAATACGTCCTTTGTTCCGTGTGTATCTTTACTTAATATGTTTTTAAATTGATGTAATTGGCCATGAGGTCATGAAAATACTGGCCACATGAAAGGAGCGCCAACAGTGAAGTCATTGTGACACAGTGTGTGGTGTTCATGAGACGGCGGTGAACCTTCTCGGTAGC
>OMNO01013749.1:0-25000 GCA_900303215.1 Trachyrincus scabrus | reverse complement strand
ACCTTCTATGGTGGAATAATCTCATAAATATAGCAAACATTGATTTGCTGTTATTGGAAAGTACTCCAGGTCTTAAATACACATTACATATGTGTGAGGGCTAGATTTGAGTATGAAATACCAGCTAAAATGTCTCTACATATCTAGCTTTTCCTATGCAAATACATTTTATTCAAATATTGGCCAATAACAAGGAAGGCACAGCGAAAAAGGGGTGCTCCAGATTTACCCTTTCAATTATAATACCTATAGAAGAGGTACTGGTGAAGGGTCCACAGTACTGACAGCCTCAGGAGTCCAGATGGGGACGCAAGCCTCACTGGACCAAAAGCACACAACGCCTTCAGACAGGTGGCTCCCAAATATGCTGCATGCTTCCAAACACACATTCCTTATTCATGACAGCCACCGTGTAGCCATAAGCAAAGTGGGAGTTAACAAGAATCCCTCCTCTCTGCAGATAGGTCAGGAGAAAGGCCTAGATCAATTTCCCCACATAGCATTAACCTTGGCAAAGCTATGTGCCAGCTCAAGGTTGAAGGGGCAATCATTTGGGTGTGGGCTGAATTAACCATCTAGTGACCTTCCATGTGCTAATGCTGCATGTGAGAGACATAATGTGAAGATATATTGTCAGAGAGCGACGGGCATTATCAGATAAACAGCCCCTTTTGGCCATTTAGAGAAAGACAAAAACATCAGAAGCATGTCAAAACATCCTCAAAAATCCCTCTTTATATTTGTAATAATAAAAAAAGGGTCATTATTGATTTTTTGTGTTTTTCCTAAGGGTTATTTGAGTCATGGCAATAAGTATGCACCAATAACGTTTCTCCCACTGCCGATAATAAGCATCAGCAGATAATGAGGTGCAATCTGATTGATTACCATGACTGAATGCTGTAGACTATTTGCTGGGGGTCATTAGAGCATCATTATTGCTTTATAATCCATTTTTCTTTGCCCGTTTCACATGCTTATATTTTTGAGAGAACTTAATGAACAAAAGGAGACCTTTTCAAACATACACACCATGTTTGATATGGCTGTTGGATATCAGACCTTTATATTGGATAGCTCATACTAGACGGGTCTTGGACCAATATATACTTATTAGTGTACGTGTGAATACCTACCGAGTTATATGCACAAATTGCAAACAGCCACTGAAAACATAATAGTGCATTATCTACATTTTAAATGAGGGCAGACATTATTTAAAGTAAGTGGAATGTGAAATGCATACTTTTCTTCTGACTACATTACTTAGGGCCATTAAACTATGCATTGAACATAAACAAAGCATGCCGAATCAATTCGATCAATTTCTATTTATCTATATCTATATATATCTATAAATAAAAAGAGCTGACGGTGAGGCCAGTTGTTGTCAACAACATAACTATCCTTACATTTACGTTGAAAGTTCACCCTTATTGCTTGATGGTTGTGTGAGGAAAACGTGTCTGGAACTGTGGTAAGATTAGACATGTCTTGTATACTACTAATGTGTTTATATCATAGTCCCATAATGCCAACACATCTGCGTCACATGACGTGCTCTGCAGCAAACATGAATGACGTTATGAGTAATGTTCTGATTCCGATGGCATTAACATTCATTCTGTCATTTAATTTCCATTAAAATACACATAAGGCTTGTTGGAAGTTGGAAGCATTTGTAATTATGTCCTCTATATCATCAACATGACAGCAGACAGACATTCAATGTTTGCCAACCACTGGATGTGCTGACATTCTAAACTCTTACTAAAGCGCTCCAATATTATACCTGTGTCACCAAGGAGACAGATGAACTGTGACACATTCAGGGACGGAGATTGAAAGACTGGGTGTTAGTACTACTGTAACTCAGTTGTGTGCACAAGATGTCCGCTCAGTAAACTTTGTTCAGAAAATTCAGAAAGATATGGTCATGCACAAACACATAGGTTTACTTGTACTCGAAACTCACACAGTCACACAGACACAATGTGCCAATGGCCGTAGCCTCTTGCGTGTAACAGTATTCCAGACGCTTCTGCCTGTCAGAAAAATAATCTAACCTTTTCCTCTGTTATAACCTGCCCTTTTCTCCCTGAATTTCACAAAAGGGTTTTTTCCCTGCAAAAAATGGCTACTTGAAAAAGACAGAATTCTCACTCGTCTAGCTATAAATGACAGGAAAAAAGGGTGTGCTAGACTCCAGAGACACTGCAGGGGAAAAAGTATGATACAGATTCAGTATTTGTCCACTGCTGGCAGCATTAATGAGTTCAACACCAGCCCAATCAAGGATAAATGTATTTGAGTCCAGATATTGGAGTACTTGAAATGTATACTGTTGTCAATGTATGAATTGTGTAAATTTCAGATCTAAAGAATAGCTTAAGACCTTTTGCCTTTGACAAGTTTGCTTCACTGCCGGGACTAAATTACAAACATTTCTGATGGACGTGAATATGGTGGATTCATGCATGCATCGCTCTACACCCTACCAACAGTTCCCATGGGCATCACAACAAATAGCCCTGAAGTGAAATAATGTGTTGGAAGTTTGTATTCATGTCTGACATCCACTTATCAGATTTCTACAAATCAAATTGGAAACATAACCCAGGGTAAGTGGGGGGCATTTAGAGCATCAGTCAAAGAGTGAAAGCCTGGTTGCAGAGGGGAAAATTAATATAGACAGGACACTGGAATGTGTCCAGGAGATAGAAAGCAGTGAACCGGTCACTGGTCAGAGCAGTTCTAATCAGAAAAGATCTCCATTGAACATTTCAACGTGCTACAGATACTGGTGATGGAGAGGTACGACATGCTACATATTACTAGTCGAAAAGAAAAAAACAAGGGGGGAGGGGAGATTAAATTTGTTCGGTCGACGGATGAATTAAGCATAAAATATTGCATATATATAGGCAAATGTTGGGAAGCAAACGGGGCCGTATTGGGTGATTGTGTTTGACAAAGGCTGAACTTGAAAATGTGTTCCGTCTGGAGGCATTCTGCTGCTGTAGCACAACCATGTGAATATCAATGTGAGGGGTGACTAATACAACACATGCAGATCAGTGGGGTGAACAAATCACCATGGTGATGTCAAACACAGACTCGAACGCTACAGTCTACCAAAATATGAAAAGGTTATCAACGTACACTATGGATACCAATTAGTGTGCCAGTCACACGTGCACACGCACACGCACACACACACACACACACCTGGTGAAGTCTGTCATCTCCATCATGATCATGCACATCTGCTTGGCCAACACGATGATGTCATTGCCACTGTCGTCCCACTTGGACACCTCAGCGTCCAGCTTGCTCTTCTCCTCTTGGAAGCTGGCCACCTGCTCGGCGATCTTGGCCTTCTGCTCCTGGGGAAGCTGGGCCATGATAGCCTAAAGGGGTTGATGGAGGGACAGGCAAAGTGAGTTCAATGGAGCCTGATGGAACAAAACAATGTTGGGGCAGAATTTTGCAACGCCTGCGTACATTTTAATAATAGCCTCCAGCTACCAAGGATGAAGGGTTGTTTGTTACCAGTGGGATGGGACATGGGGTCAGAGCTTAGAGAAGTGCATTACTTTTGTATAACCCTGTCCAACACACCAAATGTGTCCTTCAGTGAGATCTTTATAACTAAATTATTGTTTTATTTTCCAGTAAGAGCTGAACTTCAGATATGCTGTAGGTGAATAATAGCACTTTTGAGGGCAAAACGTGCATTTAGAATTTTACATTTTGAGTAGAAAATTAACTACTTTCCAAAGATGATAGTATTTACAACTCTTTTCAAAGTGTACAGAAAGTAGATGAGAGTGCCATCCTCACCATAGATAACATCAACGGCCACCTCAATGGGCTTAAACCTTCATTGACTGGTCCCTGGCTAAGTGGGTGCTGTGAAATCATTAGAGGTTTCATTTCCTGCTGTGAAGACTGGGTTCACAACCCTTCTCTACAAAGCTGTGCGGCTCACACATACTGTGCAGCTCTCTCTGCCGGAGCGAGACTGAGGACGCCGGTCAGACGGGTAAAGAGAAATATACATTTATTTCACTCTGTGCCTCTGGCCATTAGGGAGGATCAATAGCAGGGCATTGAGCAGTACTTAATATCCTGTGCAAAGGTGTTTATCATTTTACTCTTGTTCTCCTGTTAGGCTGGATAGTTAAAGGGCAGCCCAAGAGGCGTGTGGACATTCAGTGGCCACCTACTTAAAGGAAGAAAATCTAATATAGTGGCGTACACTACTGTTACTTGTAAATAGTGATTCCCTCTAGATTATTCAAAGCTTAAACGCCCTGTTTAGATGTACAATGATGGAAGACTAAAAGCAACTGTGGGCAGACAAACAAAATTGCTCTTTTAAGGAATACATGTTAAAAATGTGTGAACATTAGAAGTGAGTGATAACCAGGACAATGAGCTATATGGGAAGAGTGGTGAAGAGATAAAATATAAATTCAAATAAAAATGAAAGCTAGCTTAGCTCATTAGCGTCGCTTAGTATGTAGCATTGTACACGTACTTGACATTACCACTTGGGAAACTGGAAATAGTGGGAAAGGCTTTAAGTCGTACTTGACTACACCTCTTCAAAAAGAGCTAGCAGTAGGAGTCCTACTGTGAGACAAGAGGCTCTTAATTTGGTCTCTACAGACAACTGACTGGAATTTTTCTTTCATGTGAAAGAATATTTTTGGGAGGACATTTAATGGTGGCTTCTGAATCATTACATTTTGAACAGCGATAGACTGTGTGACACAAGCCCTGCGGTCAAAGACAGAGTCACACATTGTCAACATAGTCAAATACTGTGGGGACTGGCCCTTATGTAATTCAGGGCATAGGTTGTATAGTGTCTACAGGGGATGAAAAGTCAACATACGCACACCTAGATATAACACTTCTGGCAGTGTTTGGGGATACATAGAAAGCACAGTTGTTTTGTATTTTTCAGGTGAGTGAGTCTATCTTGGTTTCAACTAAGGCGGTTGTGGATGGAAGTCATGAACACTTGATATATACAGAAAGATGATCGATGATTAATGTAGTGTAACAACTGTTACACAGGACACCCACAGCAATCTATATGTATTGCATTACAAATTCCAAAATCATTGCAATCAACCGACTTGGGAATGAGCCAAGAGATGCATAATATTCTAGTGTATTAGTCATGCATGAATACCAGCGTATGATGGAAGTTTAAACAAACAAATACAATTATGAAGGGCCAACAACCAACTGGTTTTTCAGAATTTCAATCTGAAATTCTAAGTGCAAGACACACACCCTGAATTGGAAGTGTGCCGCCGACCAAAGATTTCAGAATAAGCAAGTAGCCTTGCCATCAGAATAAATAAATGTTCAAAGCCTCGAGAGCTATGGCATGTTATGGCGGAGGCTGCCAGAGAGCAACATCATATGTTCCGCTAACAAGGTGGGGAGCCCAGGAGAAGCAATACAAGGCCTGTCTACATATATATATTTCTTATATATATACACCAGACAACAACTCACCCTGGCAGTTTGGCCAGCAATAAGCTGATCATTCTCTGTCTGCACGCTGCGCACATCAATGTCCTCCGGTTCAAAGTCTGAGTCGTCCAGCTCCTCCGGAGTCTGCAAGGAGACAGCAAAGAATAGAGGACACAAGAAATAAAGGAGCATGGAAGAAGAAAAAAATGGAAAGAAGGGAAGAGAGGAAAGATTAGTTAAATGAACATGATATACAACATACACTTTAGTACTGCCGATTGCGATGGCGTCAGATATGTCCTCCAGACCACAGCCTAGCAGACCCTTTTCTACTGGGAAACTAACGCCTTAATGAATTTGTAAATCGCGTGTAATGTGCTGCCTGTGCATTTTGAGAGGAAAAATGAAGGTACAAACTGGTCTGAAGCATATTGGGTGTGAACAGCTTCAATCAGCATCCCATCTGTCCCTACGATGTGGGCAGATGAAACTGAAGCAGAACTTGCACTCTGTATGCTGAACCACCTGATCATGATCTGCTTCCCATGCCCTGCTTTGAGTTGACCAACTTTAATGTATTCTCACTAGGAGCTCCTTGGAGCCGAACAACCAAACCAAACGAAGGCCCTGTGATGACATGAATATCCATTTGGTGGCGATATGGGCCAGCGGAGGCTGATGTAAAGCGATGAAGACGCATCCACCATGCATGTGCCATGAAACATGCTTATCCAGTTGCCTGGAAGCCCTCCTGTACAAACCCATCTTTAATGGATTCTGAACCTTTGGAATCTAAAAATAGCCCTGACTCCCTCCGCACAACCCAACTACCTACTTTATGGAATACAGAGAGAAGTGCTTGTTCCCAGGGGTAGAAGGGGCTATAGTTTGAGTTACAGAGCAACAGTGACTCACGGGCAAATGCTTTCAACCCAGACAACGGTGTTCAGTGGTGCAGAGACATCACCTGCTGTGGCCTGTGCCGCTGATAACACGCAGACGTGGGAGACTCCGAGATGAGCCCCCGCGGTGTCTGCCGAACGGGAAGCCGGAGACGTGACACGGATGGTGCCGGGTGGGAAATGAGATTGGAAATGTGAGCTTTGGGGTTATGTAGTGTTTTTCTGTCTCCTCTCATCGTGCAAGATGGTAGTCAAGAATTGATATGCATTGTTTTGTTTTGGTACCTTTCCCACAATGCTCGGCAGCCACCTACTGTGAGGGGAGCAGTGGACTTGTCTGTTTCTACACCGGGCAGAGCACACAGAACAACCTTGGGCTGTGACTCACTGCACAAATAAAAATTACAAAAAAAAAAAAAAGGTAGCTACACCTGACCTCTGCATCTCAATGTCGGCAGCTCAGCTGACTTTGAGACAGTTTGTTTGATGTCTTGGAGACACATCCTCTGATGTCAGTGTAGGTGGGAGAGGATTGTCCCCGCCTGTCACATACCCGAGGGAGGTCCGACAAGGACTGCCAGCGCTCCACTTACAGAGGTTAAAGACTCTGTCTGTCTTAAGTAGCCACAGCCACACACTTGTCTGTTTCAATAGAGGGTTGCCCAACTGCATGGCAAGGGCACATGTGTTTCAGAAGACAGTCGGGGAGCGTGTGTTAGTGTGCTTGTAGACAAGGCCTCTGGAGATATTTGCAGACGGTTTTTTCTTCCACTGGCTTGTAGGCTTTCATATTCTGTCAAGCTCGACATTTAACGCCATCGTTTGTGAAATACCTGTTCCTGCAGAATACTTTTGAAAATATGGCATATGAATGTGGTAATGGTTTTCATTGAATAGTCCCAGCTGTGTTGGGAATGGCACAAACATGATGCACTGACCTCAGTCTCATCCTAAACACCTGGAAGATCAAAGCATGCAACTACGCCAACTTATTTACTACAGTGCCCAATGAAAACATATTACACTCAAGCACTAGCTTTGGCACAGTCCTGCATAGCAACTGTTGGAACCAGCATGGGCGACCTGACTAACAGCGGAGCTTTTTCTTGCTGATGAATCACTATGAAACCTGCAGTGCCTGCCTCTCAACACCTGTTACTTAAGTCCTGGCAAACACCTGGGATGGCCATTTTTTGCCTATTCTGTAGTGAGCAGAGATCAGCATTGATCTGCTCTTTGTTGATTGCAGGCCAAAGCTCTGATAGCTTCATAAAGGGTTTCTCTCTACAAATACTGCGCTATGTTTCACCGACATGCACCCTTCAACACACCCACCCATATCCGCCCTCACACACACACACCAGGTAGGGTTCAGCCAGCCCCGAGGGTCCTGTGTTAATGACTTAATCAATCTGGATAACAAGAGTGGAGCAGAGGGAGAGGAGAACTTGAATGTAGTTATTTGGCTCTCACTCCAAGTAGAGAATGCTAATTTAAACCTTTGTCTTAAATCAATTACTTATTATAATGCAAATACTGCATAATGTTTTCTCACATTGGGTCTTTGTCTTAAGCCTGAACAGCATTATTAATGGGAAGCCAAGTAGATTTTTAGGAGCACTAGTGCAGAATGCACAAAGCCTGTCAGGACAAATGGTTTCAATTCAATAGTTTAAAGAGGCTAAAAAAAATAGAAGATGACAATACAATAAGTAGTAAATATATAATTAGGCTGTCTTCGCAAAAGAGCTGCAGCTTTTAAACACATTACCAACTCATATTAATAAATTGGAAATTAAATTAAATTGGTGATTTTGAGCACTTAACCAGGTTATACGATTAGCGATTTAAGAGCCATCCGTTTTTCACTGTTACAGAGGTTTAGTTGTCAGTCTAACGGTGATTAGGCAACGCATCAACGACACTAAACTACCATCTGTTTTAGTCATAGTTTTACCCAGGCAAAGATCATTAACCCACAAAAAGCTAAGGCTGCTGTTAGACTACATTGCAAGTCTGGCCAATTAGGTCGACACTTGCCTGAGACAAGTTTATCATTGGCCACACATGCATAGTCACACACACGCACACACATATATATAATGTACACTAGAACAGAAAAGGGAAAGCAATTTCTTGGAAAATGAGACTGCTGTCAGTGTGGATTGTTTAAGCCCAGATTAAAGAAGTCCCTGGTTGCCTAATCTTAACTTCTATAATTGGCTTTCCAAAGTAAATAGTCGGCCATAAAGGAATCAAAGGTAAACAATGAGTCGAGAGATAATTGAATGGCGAGTACATAAAGCAAGCCTTATTTACTGACAGCAATTGGCCCAAGTTGAGACATGAGGGCGTACGTCAGTTCAGAGCAAGAGATCGCATGAATGGTGTGATGTTTTACGTATGAAAACACTGGTCTGGTCAACAGTCCCATGTTGGCGTTAACAAATCAGCCAACTGCTAGGGGATTTGAAAATGGTCATTAATGGACAATGGTCTTTAAGGGGAGACATTCGCCATCCTTGTTAGATCTTAGTTACCCTGATCATGAGGACAGCCTTGCGTATATCCCGAACACCATCGTACACCAGACGAGAGGCATCAATGAACTCGTTCTCGTCCACAGGCCGGGTGGGGTTGGCACTCAGGGCCTCCACCGCAGCCTCCACCTGCTCCGTGAAACGTGGCATAACTGCAGGGAGGGGAGGAAAAAAGGACAAAAGTGATATTTTACTCCAGTGTCATGTCTAAGTGAGTACAAAACGCTGGGGAAAAAAATACAGCAAACAAAGCCGCCATTACAGGATACCTGATGACATGCCAAGTTGAAACGGAATGGCAAAATTACCATTTCTCATGTCATAACAAGCGCTGTGTTTCATTACCATGTGACTAGTCTACAAACATGCTACAAACCAGAAAACAAAACATTCACTTCCAAGCATAGCCATTACAAAGCAATAGATTCACAGATAGTCTAACAAACACCCCATGATGTTGGGAGCTTACTGAAGCAGTGATGGCTTTGCTCTAGTTCCTCTCTAATCCATATTTGCCACATCCCCCCAAGGTTACAGGGTTATCAAAGGCTTCTTGACATCAACCACAAACAGAATCCCTTAAGAGGAAACACATTTGCAATTATTATCAACAAGATAGTCCTAGAGAAGTAGCAAAGGCACCGATTCTGCCCTGTTGAAGATAAAAGATTTTCTCACTGTGCAACTACAAAAAACATTGACCTCAAAATATTAATGTACTAAAGGGTGATGATTACAAAAGGCGTTGAGAGTTGGAATATATTGTGCTGTTTGGACTACTTAGTGAATTGACCACATTGTTACAATATTCAACATAATGGTCACTTCAGAAATGCAGAGGGCGATATCAGGAGTGTGGTTAGGATGCTGAAAACAAGCTTACCATCTAACCTGTGGGTTGGCCGTGGAGGGTGTGGTGGAAAGGAGATACTTGATTTAGCATGTGACATTGCAGCTTTTCAAAGTAATGCCTCACAAATCTGTCCCAGCGGCCATGTATTTTGCCCCAGTAATGATTTAATAGTCCTGGGGGGTCTCAGTCCCATTTGCATTAATGCCTCTCAGTATTTAGGATTCAGCTTGGCCTTTGTGTTAGAGGATACAGGGATGTGGGAGATTGGATCGTTTGTGAGTAGGATCAGTAATATAAAACCTGGGGGGATTTGGATCTTTTGCATTAAAATGTGGAGGGGCTCTAGTAAATAAAATACAATATGGAATTCATGGTTCTTGTGCCATTTCCACGGTCCTGAGAAATCAACCGCCAATGCAAAATAAATAAACTACTCCAAACTGACCTTAAAGCAGCAATTTAACAGCAATTCAAAATATTGCACGTACTATTGGCAATAATTAGATAGATATTTCAAATAGAATTCCAAAAAAGGAATAAATCCCCAAAAAATAGTAAGTTCAGAGCTGGCATCTACTCTGATTGACACCTTTTGTTCCCCATAATAAAACAAGGCTTTGTTGCCTCTGACATTATGTTACCACAAATGCAATCCCCCTAGGTCTCACAGGTCATCCTATGTTTTATTATTGTCATGTATATATTTTTTTTATCTCGGCTGAATGTACCCTGCTTCTGGTCACACCGACATAGCAGGCTAAAATAACCGAGGAGGGGGCGGGGGGAGGGCAATTCAAACCCACTTTTCATGCTTTTCACCATTCATCACTCTGGGCTGATACTCGGTATCCCTGGAGAGCCCATTGTCTCTCCGGTTCCATCTGGTGTAATCCATTTGACTTCAGCATCGCAATTGACAGACCATTAAATTCACTGAACTCAGATGCTTGTGGACTTGCAATCCGGGGGGTTTAACGGAATAGTTTCAGGGTTTCCCACAGCTGTCTATAGGCGAGATGCAGCGCCTTCGCTAAATGACCGAGCGCCTCCACAAACAAATGAACTTTTCACAATATGACAACGACGACAATGTGTGCGTTCATGTCAGCATCTGCATTCAATTTATCTGCATTCAAAATATAGGCTACAATTAGCATAATACAATATACTCTAATATAGGCTAATATAGTACCCTAATTAATATAATACATCTATAAAATCAAACAGTGGCCAGTCTCTGTGGAGATGGAGAGCTCCGTTCTGTCCGATTACGCATGGTATTCACATCAGATCATGACAAAACCCGAATCAATAAAGAGAATGTAGAAGCGTTTGACTGATTAAAAATGTACAAAACATGTGAATGATGCGTTTCAGTGTATAGAACAGTGAAAATGCACTACCGACAGAGAGAATGAATAATGTTCACTAGCACGAGTGGGTGTGTGTGTAATCTCTGCCTGCTGTGATTCGTGATTTAAAGCCATTTTTTCAGCGTTTCAGTTTTTAGTTAACAGCTATACTTGGACCGCAGATTGTCCCATTCGTTCCCCGCTTAAGATCACTTTATTATTTTTTTACTGTGAATATAGAGTAAACATGCACAGCTCGTTTTAGAGACTCTTCTTTTACCGTTCTTTACCGTTGTGGAGCGTTCGCCGATTAAAGTTTTGAGTTGTAGATCTCTCATTAGATCCAACATGAAATATGTCTCCTTGTGAAGCACTAGTTCTCTTAATAATTAAGATTTTCTCCATTTTTTTCAACGTATGAATAATGAGTAAGAAATGATAAGCACCATTTCAATGTGTATAAACACAACTGGCAAAATAAAGGAGGCATCTTTCTCCTGTGAGGTACCTGTGTTAGTGAGGAGCTTGGTAGCCTCCAGGACCTTCTCGGTATAGACTCCAGGCTCATAGTTGTCCATCTCCGAGGTGACCACGTGGACCACCCTGGCGGCACGACCACGGATGGCCCCGGCAGTGCGATCCAAACCATCCACATCCTTCTCTTGCAGAGCGATGACACACTTATTCACGTCCTCGAGGATGTGATTCTCTGTTCAACAAACGATTAAAAAGCAATCTGCGTTAACATTTTTGATACACCTCTTTGCAAATCTGGCAGCAACCTAACTTTAATGGAGAAACAGTACCAACATTAAACATGAACTACTGAGGTCTGTATGTAATATTAGTATAGTATTGAGACCATTTTCGAATGCAGCCCATCTAGACACAAGTATGAGTTGGGTCTGTGCCAGCAATGGATGAAACACTAAGTTGAGGTCTCGCAGCCATCTCATTCTCAGTCTGTTCAATGCAAATGTCATCTTTGTAAACTGCAATCTGTCCTTGGTTGGAGATGAAAGCAGTAACTTTGCTTGATGCTTAATGAGAACTGTTTAAGTCCATGCCTGACAAACAGTTTGTGTGTTCGCACACGTGACAGGATGTCAATGTAAGACCTAGTTCTGCTGATGTATTGGTGCCTTTTTTTTTTTACCTCTGGTTTACAGAACCCATTTAACCTTTGTACGTATGGCTCTCATTGGAAAGACGGATACCACTGGTCTCCCACATGCTCGGCTTCCCCACCTCTTTTGCTCTTAAAGGCATGGCACATATTTCTCTGAATACTGTCAGTTGAGACATTCTTCCAATTAGGTGCGTGCATCTTCCTTTCTACTTTAAAACATTATTTAACCTAACCTATTGGAGACAATAAACAGTAGCTCGAGTACGAATGGATTTGACACCCACCAGACACACAAAGGAAGTCATCAATGGACGTTATGTCATCCACAGCATCAGTGAGGACGCGGACCTGCTTCTCCCACTGCTCCTTGAATAAGTCCATGTTGTCCTGGGCAACTTTACTGTTGGGCTTGGCAGCCAGAGCCAAGGCCGCATTAATCACCTGCAATCACCCAATTACAACCATTAAAGCTCCATTAGAGCAAAGCCTTCAGCTACAACATTAGCATAGGTTGATTGCACAACCTCCATCAAACACAGACTTGGACACACATAGTGGGTTGGATTACAGCGTGTAGCCAATTCATTCTTTTGAGCGATTACAGACAATTGAAGAACAGAATTAAATGATTGGAAGCTTGTACTTATTTTTGGTTAAGACACACATTTCGGTGGATATCAAAGCCAATGATGAATGGGAGTCATTAGGCAAGATTAAAACGAGAAAGGGAAGTGTGAGAGTTCCGATCTGCGGCAAATGTGCAAAATGGGCACTAGAGTTTGGCAGCTGAAAGGGGCATGAGGGGATACACTCAACATTGGGAACACTTTTTTTTCCACAGCTTTCAAATCGTTTCGTAAGGAAACGCAACACACAGGGTGTGTACTGCCTTAGAAACGCCTTAAGATTCAGAATCTAGGTATTCCCAGATATGGACAGGTAAAATTTAAATGGTTATGGAATAGGTGGGTGAGCAAAAACAAATATGAGGAAACTTTGGAGTGCAGCAGAAGGGTAGGACGGTGTGGACTGGAAGGGAACAGTCAGGTACCTGGGGGCACAGAGCCTCCAGCTGGGAGGCCGCCATACGGACCAGCTTCACTCCTTCCTCGTTGTTGGAGATGGAGCACGCCAGGTTGGCCACCTGAAAACAATGCACATCATACCTCTCAGACACAGTAATACTGACACGACGCCACTTCAGTTTACTGAATGAATAGATGCGTTAGGTGAGGGCTTATGGAAGACAGATAGTCAAGAGTTAAAAACACCTATGCAAACGGGCCTCTGTGGGAAATTAGCTAAGCTGCTAAGCTCAACAGATGTATCCCGTTTACATCCGTTATCAGAAATTGAACAACTCTACAATGATATCGGTTTCATGTGGAAAACACATCGGCTAGAAATTGTTTCACAAAGCTGCTAAACAATATACACCATGACAATGAAACTCCATGGAACTCCATCCTACTTCATACCATCTGTTACATCAAAATAAATACAAATTAAATCAAGTATCTGCAATTGTCAGGTCTTTTCCCATGCCTTTAAATATAGACAAAGACAGGAACCTAGTCAGTCAGAACGTTATATATATATATATATATATGAAATCAGGTATATCTATTTGGTATAAGACTGCAGCACTTTGGGACTTTTAACTTCATAGAAAGTACATTGAAGAGTAAGGTTCATAAAAAGAGATCTTATTTTATCCCATATAGCTAAAAAAATGTCTCAAAATGGAATAGTTCATTTGTCCGAGTTCATTGTACTAGTTTGGCTGACAGTTCTGGGGAGAACTTCTCAAAGATTAAATCACCCAGGTGCCTCTGCCCGCCTGAATCAGAGAGGCAAATATTCCTGACTCTCAAAACCCCAGCAGCCCAGTGCAAGCAAAAGAGCTGAGCTAAGCAAAAGCTACAGAGGCTGCCAACATGTATAATTTGAGAGTATATTTTGTTGCATTGACCAACAAATCATACACCAACACTGCAATTTCTAAACATTTTGGCATTTTCTGCTGCCGGAGTGACAATGCATGCCAATTGGATGCCAAATTTAGGTCAGACAATCTACTGGCAACAATGCAATAGCAGAATGTTTAGGAACCGAAGTGCCAAGACAAAATGGGATTATACAATAGATGGAACAGCCAAAGCCAGAACATCTTAACATTCTTCCAAAGGTAAAAATGTTGGCCCTCATTTTTCACCAGGTACTGAGTCGCTAGCAAAGTTTTAAAGAATTGCTGAACCGAGACTAAAATGCAGCCAGTAAGACTAGAGTGTTGAACTTAACAGAGCGTTGATTGGAGCACTGTTACTAACTGCACCACTGGTCACACGAGTGCCAGAGTGGATGAGAGTCTCTGAAGAATCCTCTTTTTCCCCCTGTCGCCTCTATGCCTTAACAAGCCTTTCCTTCTCTACCTCTGGAGAATTCTGCCGGTACTTGAAAAACTATTTTCCTACCTCTGATGACATCTATGCTAGCATTCTAGCAGTTAATATATGTAGACACATGCCCATGTAGAAAATAAAAATCACAGAGCACTATGTGCATTCACCACAGACAGAGCTTTTTTCTTTTTACCCAAATTCACTCTACAGTGGTATAGCCTATAACTAGTCCATAACACACGGGTGTTTCACACCAGCAATGATGGTTGAATTTGCTCGCCTTCAAGGCAAACATAATACATCATGATCCACTCTTTGCTACCTGATGAAGTTATATAATTAAAACCATTCATGCCACCCATTTTTCATGCTGAAGATCCTACCGTTCAGTCAACTGTCAGACGAGCGTAGGGGCTGGACAGTGCAAAATCTATCAGAAAGCATCTGTTTAAATTAGCAGACTTGTTAGAATGGAAATCAATTTGTTCCACAAATTTGTTCCCAACAGGTCACTTATAATTACAAAAAGCTTAACTTTAATTTG
The DNA here is from genome assembly GCA_900303215.1 of Trachyrincus scabrus. Classification (NCBI taxonomy): domain Eukaryota; kingdom Metazoa; phylum Chordata; class Actinopteri; order Gadiformes; family Macrouridae; genus Trachyrincus; species Trachyrincus scabrus. The sequence goes on along the minus strand of OMNO01013749.1, from coordinate 9,782 downwards.
AAGTAAAATATAAGCCATTTAATAGATTACATGTACAAATTGACAAGTGTGTTAGTTGACAATGTATTTGTGTATATTGAATATATGTTAGAATGGAAAACTCATTGTAATAATAAACCATAGGTTTATGGAAAGTGTTAGACATTACTTGGTCAACGCTTGTACATACATCAATGTTTTAAACTGTATAGTCGATGGGTAGTGTAAAATAAGAAAATGATAAGCCTGTAAAAGCAAAAAGACATAAGGAGGCCATAGAATCAATATTACGGATATATTCAACCTGAACATCGTGTCTAAAAAATAAATAAAATAAAAGGTTTTTATGGCATTTTTATCATTTCACCCTTGCATGGTGCACACTTTTGTAGGCCATAATTTGCCACTTACAGTGTACAGACTGAGTGAAATGGCAGGAACCACTAATATGTTCCTTTCCTACTGTTGAGAAGACACTACTGTGGTGATGAGGTGACTGGCCCGTGACCATTGACTCTGAGCGTTAAGCATATTCCGCCTGGAAACGGAGAAAGAGCGGCCCTTTTGCAACTCAGTCATTTTCTATGGCAGAGTCCAGCTGACTGTGCACTCTACTGTAGTGTAAAAATGGGCCATCGTGTCATCTACCAACTGTATGCTTCTTGTGGATATACTGACATGTGGAGGGATTTCTTCATCTTTACTTGTCAACCATGTCTCTCCAAGATACAAGCAATTGGTTGTCTCAAGCCTGTGTGGAAACACAATGTAGCCGTGGCCTGGATGTCTGCTCAAACACTAGGCTAGATCTCACATTATTTACCACGATAAACATTCTATTGACTGAAACATCTTGAGCATTGCAAGAAAATCTCTGTGGCGACTACTAGGTATGCTAAAACCAAGTAACATTTCTTGCATACAAAGAAACAAACAGAAAAAACATTATGTAAATCAAGCTGGCTACATTTTCTGTTCCCGTCATAGGCACATGGCATATTCTTCTACTAAAATCTCTACCTCTTCCATAAAAGCCTTGAACCACTAAGAACATAGCCTTGAGGCAACAATAATGTTCTGTCTATTTATTCCTCTGCCTTTAAAAGGATGCATTTTACTTTAAATCTTTAAAAAAAAAAAAAAACTGAAATAAACTACAAAAAGATGGAATATTTAAATTCCAAATTTTCCAAGCCAAGATGGTCTGAAAGAAAAAAAAATGTCAATTCTTTTTTTGGAAATAATCCTTAATAATTGTTTGTGGCTTTTTAATAAGAGAAAAAATGCTTTTGGGAAAGGCTTTGGAATTTTCATGACACAGCAAAACAAACAAATTGAGTAGCCTGGTTGCTTTGCAGAAATATACAACATTATAAAATAAATATTACAAGACTAAATGTTAAGAGCAAAGCTTTACTTTTCTTTTCTAAAACTATGTGACTTTTCCACTCCCCTGGTACACTCTCAAAAAGCTACCGCAAAGCTACTGCTTTGGAGCAGGGCCAAAGTGAAAAGGTGCTCAATCGAGCTCTGAAGACGTCAATCAACTGAATTACTAAATGTGTGGTTGTGCAGGTGTCAGAAAGAGAGATGGCACTGTTTAAAGGACCCACTACATTCAGGGTTCGATAGGTTTGTTATTTGGCATTAACGTGGGATTTTAGCTTGTTGTAAATATAAAGTTTATCTCAAGGAAACATCTGTCAAACACATACGTTTGAATATCCACAATAAAACATGCCCACCAACCAAGCCTGATGCTTTGGTACACTAATGCTTTAAAATGGTGTTACTGTGTGACAGTGAAACACTAATTTGATTTTGCTGTAGATTAAGTTAAGTCTCAACATTAACCTAATTCCTGAAGTATTACGAAACAACAACAATATTGATATTCTTATGGCATACGACAGCAACAAACTGCCTAAAACAGTAATTACTGTTCTTTCATTGATTACCATGTTCATCGTTATATAGTATAACATATCCCAGTCAAAAGAGATGGAAACAAGAAATCCATTGTACTGCAACACAACACAGCTGTTGGCTATTCACAAGCCCTAATCAAACAGGATTAGCTTTAAGGGCTGTGCTGCAATTTAATATTTTAACTGCACTGTCCACCATATTTCCACAGGTTTAACAATTTCTGTAATTTCGTCATCAATTATATGAGTGGACTCCTTGTATACAGGGATTGCGGGGGAAATAAATAAATTAAATTAAGTCATAAATTAATATGAATTTAGTTGAGCAAAAAAAAAAAGGGCATTATATTGTCAATAGAAAATTAATTATCAGCATAATTTGTACTTTTATTTTTATGCAATTTTTCGTTTTAAATTAGCTCAGGGAAGACTTAAGGAGAGAATGGCTTATTCACAGACATATTGCTGCGCATGTTTCCTTAGTTCTTGTCAAGTTGTGTCAATGCCAATCATATTAAGTACCGGAGCGTTAGAGGATGACATGAATCGGCTCCCCTAATGCCACTGCTGACATTTGGGCCACCCCAAGGAGCCACTCAAGGGTCTACCTATCAATGACGCCTCAGTGGCTTCTCCTGCATCTCCTCACACCAAGCTGCCTCCCACCCAGCAGGCCACCCAACAACAACAGGGCCCAAGCAGTGGCCCATGGGAAGAGGTCACTTCCAAATGCCAGCCGATCACACAGGCCATATTTTACCATTTTAGCAATTTTTCCAGGCCTCGGCATCACTCACTTTGGATGTTGGATTTCTGTTACTTAAACTCTCTGATTCAACAGTGAATTAAAAGGCTGGCCAAAGTGCATGGTAATGTGACTATAATAAATAGCCTTCATCTTTCCAGACTCTTGATTTTATGAAAGAGCTGGATAAAGATCTAAACTGCTCATGGAAACATCAGATTTCTAATCGCACAAACATTACAATCTTGGCCATCGAAATTTCACCATTAAAACTTGGTAAAACCAAGTGCTTACAAGGGTGATCGCAAGGACAAGGAGAAGAAAAACAATCTTGGCACATCAATCTTTACATTTCCCATCAACATGTACAGGAGCAGATTCAATCAGAAAGTCTTTCACTGAGTAAAATAACAAATATCAAACTATCAAATCGAAAAATCATTCCTGTTGGGAAAAAGTTGACCCCTACCACAGCCTTGAAGATGGAACATTTCATTGTGTGTGTGTGTGTGTGTGTGCGCGTGTGCGTCTAAATTAATGCACATTTCACAAATTGCCTCTAAAATAGAACATATAATAATAGCATTTGTGTTCAAGCAGTTTCAAAATAAGTACCTCAATCAGCTTGTTGGCGTGTTCGCGGAAGACCTGTGCATACTCCTTCACCTCTTTCTCATTGCCATTCTTAGCTGCTTCAATCAGGACCAGCAGAGGAACGTTGGTCTCAAGGAAGGAGTCAGAGACATGGTCCATGACTGCTTTACGCAGCTGAGGGAATTTTTTTGTACAAATATGCAAAATGTAAATCATGATCTTGCACATAACGGTATAACGGTACACATCAAATAATTGTACGAGGACAGAGAAGATATACCACATGCCATACACTATCTGTAAGAAAAAAAGTTTCAGTAAGAGGGAAATGCATATATTTTATGCTCACTTTGCACAAATCAATGAAGTTAAATGGATAGACTCAGGGGTAAGAGGATGGGAATATTCCAAACCTGGCGGCGCAGATCCCTCGTCTTCTTGGTCATCCTGTCGATAGCGGTGTTCAAGGCATCACTCCTGTCCTTCCTGCCCGCCTGAAACAAACATGAGAGGGGGAGAGAAGTGGGTGAGCTGCTGATTGTCACCTTTTGTTTCCCAAAGGGAGGAAGGAGTCGAGGCATTGGGTTTTGAGCCTTAGAATTTGTGACAGTCAAAACAAAATTGACTATTGGACATCCACAGTGCAATAAATAGACTATAGAATTAAATTACTTGCATGGTATTTATTCAGCTTTCACAATGTAGGGGGAAAAACATCCAATAAAATCAGAAGCTAGCCATGGTCTTTACAATTTGACCTAATTGGAAGTTTTTCCTCGTGAATCATGAATTGTTGTTTTGTTTAAGTAATTGTGCTGATTGCCAAACATTTAAAACATTTCTGAGAGCTAACTTTTACTCAGCAGTTAAAACAATGGAAGGAACATTAAACCAAAACGTTTTGATTCACAGCCTTGCCATCGCAGCATTACACACACGCTGCCGTAGTGCTGTGGCAAAGGTCTAGTGCGGTCTGCTCTGCCTACACTATATCAATCCTACTTTAGTCATACCTAGTCTATATATTGTATTTCCCCACATTAGAGGTTATGCGGTCCTCCACGTAGCCGATGCAAGGGCAGTTACATTGCGGCATAATTCACAATACTAAAGTTGAGGCTACCTCCATTTTCTCTCCCAAAGGACAGATTTGGGGACATCTTTTGTCAGCCACACAGCAGTCACTGGGGTTGTGAAGAAATCGTTGAAATGAAAATAAAGGGGCCTTTGTGGGCATAATGATCACAGAGTCTGCGATATTAATCCCACACCAGCTAGTTCCCTTAATTGGGCATCCAATAAGAACATTGCATTGCACTCCATTTAAACAGCATTCTGAGACCCAGATTTGAAGCTGGAACAGGCCATATCCAGGGAGTATAGATCACTTCAACTGAGAGACATAAACGGTTCCATTTTTCCCAATAGGGGAGTCCTAATAGGGGATCAAGGCGATCATACTTTAGTGGACAAGGATGGCAGCTAGTATGCCAAGCGACCCAAATAAAGAACAAAAAAAGAAAAGAAGATGCATATTCTATGAATATCATATATATATATATATTTGTCCTAATTTATTCAGAAACACATAGATGGCAGCATACATTTCATGTATAAACTCTGCCAAATTTGTGTGGCATGCAGCCTCATTGAATTTCCTGCCTCACATTAACATTAGCCCTTCTAGCCGTTTTTTTCGGTTTATTGGTTTGACAATTAGGGAGCACCAAGGCCACTTTCACTGCTGATGCCGATTCTGAGCACTGAATACCGTGATATCCTATCCTACATGGGATAGGATATTTTACTTCAACCTAACAGATCTATACAAAATACTGTAGTGCTGCAGAGATGTCCTGGCCTACATTTTTTTTCTCCAGATGTAAGAAAACATGTTTGTTCGGTACAGACCCCAACACATGCACATCGTGATTATTAGTTTATTCCGTGAAAATTAAAATTGTGATGCAAAAATGATCATTCCCTCTAATAGTGAATCATATCGCAATATGATTTTTTTCCCCCATATCATTCAGCCCTATGCATCTAGTGCAGCTACATAGTCCTGATGAGCAACATTGTCTCTTTTCAGAATCTCTTGTTATTTATGGCCAGTGCTCTTAGTTAATATGAGTTACTTAAATGTACTCCAAAATGACAAATTTAATGACCAATGAACTTGAGCATGGACAATTTGACAGTCTGGTTTCCTTCCTAAAAAGAATTACATCAATGTAAGTGCATATTCTCTGAGTCTAGAAGTAAAATTATATTTTAAATGCGTACATGTTGAAAGACTTATTTTTTTGGATTAAACAAAAAAAGGATTATTTTAGCCCACAATGAAAATAAGGCAGCTTTTTGATTACTCTAAAAAGCCTTGTGATTTAGGCAAATGTGTTTTTAGTCCAATAATTGTTATGTTACTGGTATTATGATTCAACTTCAGATCAGCTGGCAGTACGTCATATGGCCATGCTCAAAAATTAAAGAACCACACTCTAACCGCACGTCTAAATTATTGATAACCATGTCACAATTTCTATTCTAGACATATGGTGTTGAGAACCCTCTTGCTCACCATCTCTGGTGTTGTACTGTGACATTTCTTTTCTTTAATAAATCCATTTTGCTTATGTCTTCAAATGTATACAGCAGACACAGACGCAACGGCAAGGCGAGGCTCAGATTTACAGCCATGGTTAATTTCAACAGTGAGCTGCCGCAACACGTTGGAGATATCAATATTCTGACTGTGACGAGCCAGTGGGAGGAGGGTATGGATGTAAGGGGGAGGGGGAGACCGAGGTGCGCACATGCAGCGTGTACGAGGTAGAGAGCAAGTTACTGAGCAGGGGAGTGTGTCTGTGTGTATGAGAGAGGAGGGGAGAGAGAGAGAGGGGGAGAGAGAGAGAGAAACGGCGCTGATGATCGACGCCAGGCTGCCACCACTCTGTAGCATTGAGTGGCTGCAACAAAAAGCACAGAATAACATCCACGACTCTCTGCTCTGCTTTTCTCCCCCCCTCTTCTCCTGCGTCTCTGCTTGCAGACGAACACTCCGCACATTGCGCTGCAGAGGCTGTGCCGAGACCGAGCTGGCGACAGAAACAGGGTCTCTGGCATCAACAAGTTAGGGTTTAAGGGACCTGAAGCCATGAAAGGGGAACACTTGATCTTCAATTAAGCAACTGAATTGACATTGTTGCAGAGGAATTGAGCGACGGATTTAAAAAGAAGAAAGGAAAAGGCGGCTCTTGTCACCGGGGTATTTTTGGATGCAAATGATCAACTTGAAGAAGGAAAAAAGGATTCCTTGTAGAAATGGAAAAGATGAAGCAGTTTCTTTGAGATCGGATCTTAACTAAAACAGGGAAGAAATAAGACCAAGTGGAATAAACAACATTTTAAGGAAATGGAATTTCCAATTTTGCTTTTACTGGAAGGGCTCTCTATTGCGTTATTTAAAAAGAGGCTGAATTCTTTTGTGTTTACTCAAAAGGGTTTTCTCCTTATGGAATTTTGTTCCATCTGGCTGCTCCAAGAGTCTGCGGAAAAAGACAGTTGAATGCAGCCTCCAATGTGCACAAAAGAATGGGTAAGTTAGTCCCTTTATCTGGCAAATCTGGACCTGAATAGGGAGTAAGAGTAAAAGAGAGCGAGGCTGAAGACTAAAAGGCTATTGAGCCCTGCGCCTGTGTACGGCATTTGTCCTTCATCTTCCTAGTCCTAGCAGTCATTTCAAATGTATACATTTCTATTGAGCAATGATATGAGTTTCATAATGGACCATTATACGACAACTCTACGATTCATACTTTTTGCAATTCGTTTTAAAAACGGGGAACTATAAAAATGGAATGGTAATATTAAAACAAAAATGTATTATTGAGCAAGAGAATGAAAGGAGAAAAAAAAAAAGCGTCAAATATTTCATAAAACCCATTCAGACGTCATTGAAGGTGAGCAAACTAAACGGGTCATGTTTAGCAATTTATTTTCAGCTCATTAAGATGCAAAAATGTTCACTGCTACAGATAAACATGTATAGCGGCTGAAAGTTCCTATTTCATTTGATTACGAAAGTCTGTAGTTCACAACGCATTAAAGAAAAAGCGCAGGGAGAGAGCATGTTGCCATGCATCAGCAATAAGAGCTCTGCAGAGATTTGCTTTCCCACCTCAGTTCATTTTTATCTTTGAACCCACCCAGGTTTCCATTCAAGGTGGCCATTGGTGGGACCCACACCAACGGCACTGTGCCTATGTGTGATCAGCATGCTGCTGCTGTGTCTGCTGCCTCCTGCGTCGTGCACAACCTGCCCTCAGAAATGCCGCTGTGAGGACCTGCAGTTCTACTGCGACACACAGGGGCTCCAAGCACCCCCAGATGGCGTGGACAAGGGGGCCTTGGGGCTGTCTCTACGCCACAACAGCATCAGCGAGCTCAGCCCTGACCAATTCTATGGCTTCAGTCAGCTCACCTGGCTACATCTAGACCACAACCAGATCACCACAGTTCAAGAGGATGCCTTTCAGGGGCTCTACAAGCTCAAGGACCTCAACCTGAGTTCCAATCGCATCACCAAGTTGCCCAACACAACCTTCATTCACCTCATCAACCTACAAATATTGGACTTATCATTTAATCAGATGACTGCATTGGAGCCAGAACTATTTCATGGACTAAGAAAGCTCCAGATCCTTCATCTGCGCTCCAACTCACTCCGTACCACACCTGTAAGGGCCTTCTGGGACTGCCGCAGCCTGGAGTATCTGGGCCTAAGCAACAACCGTCTCCGGAGCTTGGCCCGGAATGGCTTTGCTGGGCTCATTAAGCTCCGAGAGCTGCATTTGGAACACAATCAGCTAACGAAGATCAACTTAGCCCATTTCCCTCGCCTGGTTGCCCTCCAATCTCTCCATTTACAATGGAATAAGATCAACAACCTGACATGTGGCATGGAGTGGACGTGGACAACTTTAGAAAAGCTGGACTTAACCGGGAATGAGATTCGTGTCCTAACACCTGACGTGTTTGAAACATTACCAAACTTAAAGATTCTGCTGCTGGATAACAACAAACTGAGCAGTCTGGATCCATTGGTCATGGATATGTGGCAGTCACTGGGTACCATTGGGCTGTCTAGTAACCTTTGGGAATGTACCAAAAGGATCTGCTTTCTGGCCACATGGCTGAGTACCTTCAAGGGGAGGTGGGAACATTCAATCCTTTGCCATAGTCCAGAATATGCCCAGGGTGAGGAGATACTGGATGCAGTGTATGGATTCCAGCTCTGCCAGAATTTTTCAGCACCAGTTGTACAGACCATTAGCACCACCACAGAGGCCACTACAACCCCAGAGGTCACAAGCTCGCTTTTCGGAATTATGCAGCAGACAGCCACACAGGACTATGCAGAGGATTTTGGGAGCTTTACCACGTTCACCACAACGACAACTACTAAAACACCACGCACTGCTCTGGCAACCACCACTACGATGGAAGAGGCAGCTGTCACAGATGACTTTGAAACAGACAATACTGTCCTCACCCATAGGGTTATCATTGGAACTATGGCCCTCCTATTTTCATTCTTCCTCATTATTTTCATTGTGTACATCTCACGGAAGTGCTGCCCTCCAACTCTGCGTCGTATACGCCACTGCTCGGCTATCCAGAACCGCAGACAGATGAGAACCCAGCAGCGGCAGCCTATGGCAGATCTTGCCACACAGGTACCCTATAATGAATATGAGCCCAGCCATGAAGAAGGAGCCCTCGTCATCATCAACGGCTATGGGCAGTGCAAGTGTCAGCAACTGCCTTATAAAGAGTGTGAAGTATGAACTCTTATTTATTCCTAGAGCATATGGTTTGCCATTTGACCATTTCAGATGATACAGGGTTTGTTTGTTTGTTTTTATTTCCAGTTTATATAAATATATATATATAAACATAATTTCTACAAGTAAGTTTTGAGATTATGATAGCTGTTGAATGCGGAAAGTAGGACGATTAACAGGACGATGTAGAAATGTTCAAATTTATTTTTCTATGAATGCAGAGCTGTTCATATCAGGCAGGGGCAATCACTTTGAATGGGAAACTAAACTGTGAGATTTGTCTCCACATTGTCAATATATTCTGCAGCACAGAGTGGAGAATTAGCCAGAAGGCCCTCTGCTAAATGAAGATTTAGTGGGGAAAGATGTATAAAAAATGTTGTATTTCATATAAAAAGTTACCAAATAGACTCTTTGATGAAGTTTATATAATGCACCAGACACAAAAATTTGATAATTCAATCAAATAATCATTTGTTTCCTTAGTTATGAAGCGATGTGGTTTGAAAATAATTCATTATGAAACTGGTAAGTCACTTTCAGGTTCCCTCTCAATTTGGATTACTTACAATAAAATTCTGAGAAATTGTGTTAAAATTAAAGAGCCATGTTCAGTAAACACAAGTGGTTATATTCTTAATTACATTTTTATGTTACCTAAATTGGGTTTTTATACGTTTTATTTTTAAA
>OMNO01013685.1:1244-13983 GCA_900303215.1 Trachyrincus scabrus | reverse complement strand
TGACGGGCCGCTGGTTCTGGTTCCTCTGGAAGTCCGCACACTGCTCGGCGGGGAGGAGGTGCTCCCAAACATGAGAGCTACCGGCGATGACAGACGGCCACGGCTGGACAGGATCACCGCCGCTGATTCGTGACCCGCCAAAACTGAAATCGCCCCGGAGTCCATAGCACGCAGTGGAGGTTTTTTTTCATCATCACCAACTCCCGGGGCCCAGGGTATTTACGTATGTGTGTGCGTATGTGTGTGTCTATGTATGGATGCATGTGTGTTTATGCAGAGCATGTGCCTGTGTGGGCGTGTGGGTACATATACGCACACAGTATATCACACAACAGTTGTATGGATTGAGGCAGGAGGGTTGCCAAAATAAATGCAGGAAATAAAGGTGACCACTGCTTTAAGTTGGCCTCTTCTGTTGCCATAACAAATGGCAACGCCTGCTGTGACATTCTGCCCCCATGTACATCAGCCAGAGGCAGTGCACCACCGTTGGTGTCATCGCCTTCTGAACGATAAAGTTATAACAAACAAGCGTACTTTGGCAACATGGTGAAACACCATCAGTCCGTCACTTGGAAATGTTCAGCCCTCGATAAATCGTCATCAACATCCATGAATTATTGTAGTTTGACTTCATCCATTGTGAAACACACCTAGCTGACCCCTACTGATAGAGGAAAGGTCATCATTTTTTAATATATTTAACTATTTAAAGAAATATTAGGCTATTAGGCCTCGTTAGGCTATGCATGCATCTATGCAGATGGCATATATAGGTATATATCAATCAGGTTCAAGTAGGATTTAACACTTTGAATGTGTAATTATAGAATGGGACACCGAGCCATATTTTGATAGTGGACTGATACATTGGTATCGGTAGGTACAGGAGGGTTTAATGAAGACCTCTATATTATACGACATCTTAAAAGGCATAACATGATACACCGTTATGAAGTCAGTTCTGAGTCTGATTTAGAACAAACTATGTACATTTCATTCATTATAATGAGAAAATGTGTAAGAGTTCTGTGTTCTGTGCCGTCTGTGCTCTGTTGAATGACGGACAGAAGGTATTACACTACAAACACAAAGACAAAGTGAATTAGCACAAGGGGCCATGTTGTCCCGCCGTCTCTCGTAAGTTCAGAGGAATTTCTACCAACTGTAAAAGAGATGCCGTGACTAAAACAAAGCTATTCTAAGTCCAGCGCGAGTGTTAGCCTCCTGCCCTTCGACAGTCGCGCATTTCTAAGCTGTTGATATTTTATGATATTGTTATTATTTACTAATCAATGTCACTGCAGGTAACATCAAAGTCTACCCAGATGCAGTTGTTAGCTGCCTACATTTAAAGCAACCCTACGAAGCAAACTCAGAACCCTAAAGAGCTACCCCATAAGTTATTCCCCCCCCCATAAGTTATTCACCACCCACTGTGTTTTTATTTAGTTATTTTGTCTGTGTTCTTTGGACGAAGACGGTCAGAAAGAGACCACACAAACGTGTTGATAAAGCTGCCTCCTCTACCCCCTGACACCAGGCCCTACAGAGAGAGAGAGCCTACAGCAGTGACTCTCTCTCTCTCGCTCTCTCTCACTCACTCTCTCTACCTCCCTCTCGCTTCTGTTTCCCCTTCGCTCCTATTGGCCAGCAGGGTCAGATCCCTCACAGCTGAGGCCCCGGGGCCCAGACCGACTGGACATGCTGATCACTTTCTGTTTACTTGCGTTCGTCAACGTTGGCACTGCTTATTTACTAGGAGGGGTCCATAAAAATATTGATGCAATGATGCAATTGTTTCCACACTTTAATGCAGATCTTTCTGTGAAAACATCTTACCTCTTGACAAATTGCAATATGTTACCTTAATAATAATAGTGTATTGTGTGTACATTTCAATCGTGACCCCTGAATCATAATGATATATTTATATGTACAGTATTTCCAGATTGTTGCCAATGCAGAGCTGGTGCCCGTGTGATCTATACCGTAGCCCCCGGAAGCTGGAAATCTGTTTAGTGCAGCACTGAGAGTCATGTGATATGATGAATCAAAATCAGAGGTGGGAGGAGATAAGAGATACGCTTTAAACATCTTTCCCTGTTCTGTTATTCTGTTGAGGTTACGTAGGCTGGAGGTCTCAGGCTTTTCATTGCGGCCGCTTGAGTGCACACTTTGCATTGTTAGTTTTATCGAGGAGGGGGAGGGGCATACGTAAACATATCTGAGAAGATCGCATGAAAAGTACTCAGCCAATCACAGCCGCTTGCCCGCAGCACTAGACCACCCTTTAAAGCGATTGACTCCTGAGGAAGTAGGTCTCTCGCACATGAAGGAAATTCTGAGTCACTGCTCACATCCAATAAATCAGTTTAAATCAGATCAGCGTTGAAGCACATGCCTATGGTTACACTGAGGAGTTCAATTTCTGCTTTGGAAAGATACTTTCTTTAAGAGCTCTTGTTTTCCTCTGGGTGAGAGACGCACTTCTGGCCAATCCTAGGAGAGGCAAATGGATATAAAAAAATAACTACAAAAGTTTTGTTTGACATTAGTTCTGATTTAAATCCTCCAGCTCGTGGTTGACGCCAGTAAAAGTGTGTTGTGTATCTCAAAAAAAAAAAAAAAACGGAAATAAAAGCTTTGTTTTTAGGAATAATTATTTTAGACATCCTCCCTCCGTTCAGCATGTCACAACAAATTTCAGATTATGGCAGAAACCCAGGAATACTTTTTGGTGCCTCCACTTTAATTCCAGTGAATGCCAGACCTGATTGGCCCACATCATGTCCAGCTGACATTTTGAATCAAAGGCACCCAGTATTACAGTCAATCAAGGTGGCGTGAGCTCACGTCATATGTCTAAAACGTAAAGGAAAACAGGTGTTTTTTCAAAAATACATTTACCTATTTAGACTCAGAGACGCCGCGTGGTTTATGTGTCTCACAAGAATCTCTCGCTGGATACCGTTCTGTCAAGCATGTCTCTTAGCCGACATGTTTACAAAGAAAAGAATCCAGAATGTTTTCAGAACAAAGTGTATCATTAATACTGTTTTTTTGTGTGGTCGGTGGTATTTGAATGAGATATATTTCAAATGATCAACTGAAAAAAACATTTGATGATTCGCTCTAATTATTACACACATTAAACAAATGAGAAGAATATTATTTTATTGAATTAGCGTAAATTTAGTTTAACAGCAAACTGCAGGTCATATATTAGACTCGTCCGGACGCCTGTCTACATTTGGATGTCTGTGATTATGGCACTCTGATTTTGACCACCATGAAATACAAATATTGTGGTACTTGATGAATTTAAAGACTCATGTCATGCTATTTGAACATTTTCCGCATTAACCCATTCTGCGGATAACCATTTGCCGCCCAGCAATTCTTTCCATTCATTATCTTACTCATTAACTACTAAAAATGACAGGTGAATGAATAATAACTGATTTGTTTGACTAAAGCATTAAAACTCCATTGAGCTGCAGAGCCAATGCCTCTTTCCCAATCAGACTCAACCTAAGTTATTAGTTATTTAAATACGAACAATTGTGTTATCATACCGTTTGTTGCTTACATAGGTTGCTAGGTAATTTATTGAAACTTTTTATGATTTTTTTGTTTGTTTGTCTGTAGGAGCTCCTTGATTTTGCATAAGGGCACAGAATCATCTGGTTAAGAAAACATTTTGTGCTTCTATTCTCGCCCGTCCCTCTTTCCTCTCTGTCTCTAATGTCTGTGTGACATTAAAAGGTCGTAAGTCCATTTGCCATTGTCGATTTTGGAAAAGAAAGGACAGTTTTTTCCACTAGGCCACTGCCGTGTGCTGTTATTGTGTGCGTATGGACAACATGAATCATGTTTTTGATACAAGGAGGGGGACGCTGGTGCACCAAAGTCCAATCTGTTCCCCTGGACTTATTGAAAACAGTGTCTTGGAGACCTCGTCAGAATTTGTCATACGTTGTTTCAAGATGATTCCAGGAAGTGCTCGCCTCACTTGACTAAGGTATCCGTATGTATAGGTGCCTAAGTGAGGAGCTCCTTCGTACTCGACACTACATATGTTGAACTATTCCACATGAACATAATTATCATTTTATAGATCTCAAATTAACCTTGTCTAAGATTCGTCTGAAATGCCCCACTGAAATCTGAAGTAAGAATAGATGTGATCATAGGTAAAAACCAGATCTTTGATTTAAGCCATAGTTGCCATAATAAACCAACCAAATCATGACACCTACACCCATCCTACTCTGTCTGCATCTTCACAACATGTCAGTGTGTATGTGCACATGCACAGAGCTTCTTGTCCTCCGGTGTAAAGGTCTCACCCCAGGGAGACAGAGGGCGCAGATCAATAATCCAGTCCCATAGGGCGGGACCGACAGTGGCAGCCTGGCATTCAACACGACTCTGCTCCAGTCTAGACGTGGATTAAGCTGGATGGGGTTTGCCTTCTCATCATCTGATTGGCTGTACTGATTGATTGTGGGTCAGAATGGGTCTGGATCTGTCAGCCTATCAGCACCAATGCTTTTAAAGGAACCCAAACCGATACATACCGATACATTTGTTCAATACCTTCTGCTGCCTTTCAATGCCTTCTACTACATGCTCACCTCTTCAATATTCTGTCACATTACATCACCGTTACAGCTCTGCCCATTTAGTGTAAACCTACCAGGACCCTCTTCCCGGAAATCCAATGAGGTCATATTGTTCAGGAACACAGTCATGTATCGCGGACAATGAACCACTTGTAACTCCCAAGAGACCACCAGCGAGTTGCACCAATCAGATCCCTGGGAATCAGCACTGGCTTGGTTTCCTACCATGTCCGAGACGTGTAGCCAAGCCATCTGATACTAGCAGACCGCTTCCTTCCCTGGCAAGTGTTGATAGGAAGCCAACAAAGAAAGGTAACACCCAAATGTGTTCCAGTTCCTCCCTAATAAAACAATAACGTGTGCAGCTCTGGTTTTATGTGACGTTTGAGACCCATGATGTAATTAATGATGTAAGCAACTCATTCTTTCAGAATTTGCAGTTGATGAGGCGTTGATTTCCAAACACCAAGACGTGACCTGAAAATGAAATGTACCCCCCCCCCCAAAAAACAGACACGTCAAGGCCTTGATTCAAACCCATGCCAGACAAGAATTAAAAAAAATTTTTTTACCGGGACAATGTCTACATGCATTTTGTACATAAGCTTTAGTGGAGCCCTTGAAAGCAATCCCAATCACTTATTCATCTCCACAAAGGCCAGTGACAGTGTCCCGACTCCCCTCCCGGCGCACCTGTGTGTGTGGCTGACATCATGGAAGTCCTCAGGTTCCGAGAGCGAAGGCTTTACATTGTCAAGGGCCTTCGTGCAAATTGCTTTGTTGCTGGAATAACAAAATCCATAGCCATGGAAATAAATAAAGCAGATGTCATTGAATGGAGTCCCTTTTGACCCACAGAAGGGGCCATGGGGAGACACCTCATGGCAGACTACTGTCACGCCGACTTCACTGGAGCCACCGGTCGGACCGGAGCCGCTATTTTTCACAACAGGAAAAAGCAAAACAAGGGGATTGGGAAGGACGACATATGACCAACAGTTTCCGTGAGTAAAAGCCCAAAGCAGGGATTTTATGGTATATTAGGAGTGGGCCCACCGATGGAAGTCAAGCTCTAATCACTGCCATGCTATGATATGAAACAGAGAGGGGGCGGGGCCTAACGTCGACTGGCGCTGCATGGATGTGAACCGGGTGCCTCGTTACCCTCCAATAAGGAGAGGCCATCGATACACACTACATCAAATCTTGTCCCCGTGGTTACGGCTGCTGTTTTGCAGCATCATGTAATGAATCACTCTTAATACGTTATTGTTGAAACATTTCAAAGCATTTTTGTCTGATTGCTTGTCGTCAACCTGTTGATCTGCTTTCACTGGATCGTCTTGGCGACACTAACATTTGCATGTCTGCAAAATTATTAATCTAATTGATAATCTAGCAATTAGCTTCTTCGATTGTGTCATTGTGTCTGGATCCAAAGATAACAGCAAGTTTGTTTCAAGGTGATCTTGATGCCTAAGACAAGCCTTTCTTGTAGAAAGGTACATTAAAAAAGTAGCAAATATCTTAATTGAAGATATTTAGAACTAGAGATCATCGACCTTGTGTTAATATATAACCATGAGACAGCACATGAGACAGGTTCAGGATAAAACACAGTCCATGATGCAGCACCATCATACAAATTGTATTTTGTGTGTACAGAAAAGAGTTGCAATAACACAATACAACCCAGTGGATCCTTGTTGAACTATCCATTCCATTATTATTATCTAATCATTATTATTGTCAATTCTCAATGAAGAACAATTTGGTTGGTGAACTCACTCAAGCGCAAGAGAGAGAGAGAGAGAGAGAGAGCAACTCCAGATTCCAGGTCTTCCAGAATGTGTTTGGTTACTCTGTTGGTAAGGTTACAGACAAAAAAGTACAGGCTTGTGTCATTTTGGGAGCTTCATCAAAGGAACAACTCAATTCCGCCTCTCAGTCTCATGTGCTGCACCGGAGCAGATTGATAACGCCTGAGGCGGATTAGGACAGCACGTTTCTCCGGTTGCTCTGGACCTTTAGATAGAAGTGTCCAGTCCCTCACCTCTCTCTGACCGCACACACTTGTCATTCATTAAGGGGCGTGTGTGCGTGTGTGTGTGTGTGTGTTTATCACGGGAAAAAGTCAGATCCGTGTCACAACACGGAGAACGTGGCAAAGCGGCGGTTGATGTAAAGGAGGATGGAAAATAAACGACCAATTAGCTGAAATGACTCCTTAATTGCGGCGATAATTAATCTCGCCGTTGCTCAATGTGAACAGAATTAATAATAACAGTTTCCTGTAAGTTGCCGTGTTGCTATTGCTGTTGGCCCCTGCTGCAAACACAAATCAAACGGGCCTCATAAGCTGTTCTCGGAGCGGAGGGTCCGTGAGACACTGGAGTTAGTAACGGCCAAGTTTAACGCGAGTTCAGGAACTCTGCTTCTTCCTCTCTGTCTCTCTCTCTCCATCTCTCTCTGTCTCTCTCTCTCCATCTCTCTATCTCTCTCTGTCTCTCTCTCTCTCTGTCCCTCTCTCTGCCTCTCTCTCTCTCTATCCATTTCTCTCCCTCTGCCTCTCTACCATTACACTGTCTGCATGGCAGCATGCCCCGATGCACCACTCACATCCCACATGGGTCTCATTTCGCTTGGTATTGTTGTTGCATTGTCTCATTCTTTTTACAAAAATGTAATCATTCTTTTTCTTTTTTTTGTCTTCACTAAAAATGTTTCGTGGTTGTGTTAATAAATGAAAATACACTTTCAAAGACCCTCAAGGATCACTGTGATTTGTGTGGTGTTTACGTGTTAGTGTGGTATGTGTGTGGGCGTGTGTGTGTTTATGGTTTGTGTGAGTGTGTGTGTGTGTGTGTGTGAGTGTGTGTGTGTGTGTGTGGGGGGGGGGGGGGTGGTGGGTGTGTGTGTGTGTGTGTGTGTGTGTGTGTGTGTGTGTGTGTTTGTGGTGCATATGTAATTGTGGTGTGTGTGCTAGTGTGGTGTTTGTGTGGTGCATGTGTGTTTGTGTGCTGCACGTATGGTGTGTGTGTGTATGTGTGTGTTGTGTGTGTTGTGTGTGTAGTGATTGTGCGTGCATGCTTGTGTAGTGTGTGTGTGTATGCCTTAGTATGTGTGTGTGTGTGCGCATGCATGTGTGTGCGCGTGCACGCTTGTGTAGTGTTTGTGTGTGTGTGTGTGTGTGTGTGTGCATGTTTGTTTAATATATGTGTGTGTGTGTGTGTGTGTGTGTGTGTGTGTGTACGTGCGTGCATGTGTGTGCATGCTTGTGTAGTGTGTGTATGTGTATGTGGTGTGTGTGATTCATGGAGAGCGTGAGCTTGAAGGTCCGGCAGCAGGAAGGGCAGCAGAGCCTCTCAGTGGCAGAACTTTCCAGGAACATCTCAAATAAATCAGGTGTGATCGGTGAATGGAAAAATGTAGTTTTCCATGTTGGCTTTCCAAACATTCCTTCGAGCAGGAAGTCCAAGTTCTGACACCTTTGTCATAGAACACTTCTCCCTGATGTTCGGAACAACAAAAAAATGTGTGTGTGTGTGTGTGTGTGGTTGTGTGAGGTTGTAAACAAAATCTTTGTTTGCTTATTTTAATTTACCCGGCAACAACAGAATCATCTCGTTGCATACTATCGTCATGCTATCACTGATCACTTCTTTTTCCAGTACATTCACAACAACACTGCAGAATAACTTTCTCGCGGTCGGCCAGACTATATCCAAACACGGGGGAAGAAGAAAGTGAAGCGAGGGTGGGATTTCGGTGAAGTGAAATGGGAAATTAAAGTGAACTAGAAAATGTGCTCAGTAGAGCACCAAGGCAGCGGTCCCCAACCACTGGGCCATTTGGTCATTTGGTACCGGGCCGCACAGAAAGAATGAATAATTAATATTATTTTTAATATTATTTGATTGATTATCAGAGTCTAAAAGATGTTTTATTTTGAAAAATGACCGTATTCTCTCCCAATTACATCCGTCTGTGCCTCTTGACACGTCAAGACGCTTGTCTAGGTGACGTGATACGTTACTTCAAATTACTTCAATTAAGCCCACAAGCTAGCGAAAATGAGTAAAAAACAAACGTCTTTGGAGAGCTTCTTTCCAAAGGGGAAAATCTCTGCAGAGATTTCTTTACGAAAAAAAGTCACCACTGGCAGCACATTTCAGTGACAAGGAATGGGTTGCAAAACTTGCTTATTTGTGCGATATATTCAACCTGCTCAATGAACTCAATCTGTCACTTCAGGGTAAAATGACAACTGTCTTCAAGTTCGCAGATAAAGTAGCAAACTGGAATTGTGGGGACGGCAAGTGGACAGAGGGATATTTGACATGTTTCAAACATTAGCAGGAATTTTGGAAGAGACTGAGCCTGTGCCTTCAATCTCCCAGCTGGTGCACGATCACCTGTCTTTGCTTTTAAAAGAGTTCGAGCGTTACTTCCCAACCGCAAAAGACCCACGAACTGCGTAGGAATGGATCCGCAACCCATTTGTGAACAAACCAGGTGAATCGAGCATGTCCATGCTAGAAGAAGATCAACTGCTGGAGATTGCAAATGACGGTGGCCTTAAAAGAATGTTTGAGACAAGAACTCTGCCGGTGTTCTGGATTAAAATCAAAGCAGAATATCCAGAGATCGCCACAAAAGCACTGAAAACCCTGCTTCCATTTCCGACATCCTATCTTTCTGTAGCAGGGTTTTCTGCAGTGACAGCAACCAAAATAAAATTACGGAGCAAACTGGACATAAGGAACACACTTTGGGTGTCACTGTCTCCCATTACCCCTAGATGGGACCGTCTTGTTGCAGAGAAACAAGCGCAGGGCTCCCACTGATTCAGCGTTAGTGTGAGTTGTATTTTTCATGCACTTTATATTTGTTTTTATGCCGGTCGTATTATTTTATTTCGCCACACCTTGAAGGCCGGTCCGTGGCACAAAAAAGGTTAGGGACCGCTGCTCCAAGGAATCAGCTTGATGGAAGTGGGCGTGGCTTGGAGGGAGCCAATTGGCTGCTCTGAGCTGAGTCCGATGACACCCCACAAGGCACCCTTTAAGAGATTTTCAAGAAAACAGGAAGTGAGCGGGGCTGAGGGAGGTCACCCAGCAATCATCATGAACTCATGACAAACCTTTCAGGACGTGGCCCACTGCCACTCCCCCTTTTCGCTGATTGGCATGAAAAGTGAATCACTTCTTACTTCTAATGAACAGGAAGAGCAGTGATCGAGGGTCAAAAGGCATGACAGGGTTAGCTTCAGAGCACTGTTCTATTCGCTTTATTTATCTAACTACGAATCGACGTATTTTCACATCGTGTGTTCCTCTGTGACTGGATGCAGCTGCGCGGGATTAGCATAGGTGAGAGACGGAGGCCTTTCGCATGCAGAGGTCTCCACGTGGACACCAAGGGCCGTTGCTATCGGCAACCCGCTGGCCTTACACGCAGTGTTGATGTTTGGGAACCAGAAAATGTAAATCGAGTGTCATTTTTGGAAGATGTGTCTCTCTCTAGTGATTTTTGTGTGTACATGAGAGTGTGTGTGTGTGTGTGTGTGTGTGTGTTATAGTTGTGTAGATTACAAAGATTTTCCATGTCGGTCATCCATTAGGTGCATGTGTGTGTATGTCCTCTGCCAGTACTATTGTTTTGGTATATTAGCACACTATTCAGGGAAGGTGTTTGGAACTGGATGAGATCTTGTTCATTTCACAGCATTCCTCTCCCCTTCGCACTTCAAACAACCCCTTGCCTGGCCCGCAGCTCCATGGCCTGGTGTGCTCACAGCACCCAGCAACCTGACATATCATTCCTGCAGATCCACTAACTGCCCTATTAACTCTGCATACATGAGCGAGGCAATCGGGAGGTAAATAGATAGCCGGGTTAGATACGGTACGGCTGGACGTCTCATGATTCATGCAGTACTGTAGACTATCTGAGAGAAGCCTAATTGAGGCCACATTCCAAAGGGTGAGGCCTGGATTCCGGGGCTATTCCCACACACACACACACACACACACACACACACACACACACACGCATGCACACATACGCATGTGTATGCGTGCACACACACTGGACAGCAGCACACGCCCAGTCAGACACACATGCAGATCGTGACAGGTTTTTTCACACCTG
This sequence comes from Trachyrincus scabrus, assembly GCA_900303215.1. Taxonomy (NCBI): domain Eukaryota; kingdom Metazoa; phylum Chordata; class Actinopteri; order Gadiformes; family Macrouridae; genus Trachyrincus; species Trachyrincus scabrus. The sequence continues at coordinate 3,202 of OMNO01013685.1, read as the reverse complement.
CTCCTATTCAGGCAAAAATGTCAAATGGACTTGAGGTCAATTGTTGTGTAAGGAAAAGAAAATAACTTTCCCTTTACACAGAACCAAATGCCGCATTTCAGGGGTATCGAAGGAAAGAAAAAAAAAGTGGCATTTACAAGGTTATTCCTACCGTGTGTGTGCGTTGTGTGCATGTGTGTGTATGTGTGAAATAGTTTGAAATAAAACCTGTGGTTGTGATTCACGCTGTTTACACAGAGACCTTGCGTTCCCCCTGCGGTGCGGTGCAGGCCACTGAGCCATAACGGTCCATGTAGCATCAAAGAGTCCTTCCCCTTGGATCATTCCGGTCAGAAGCATGAAAATAACACTGTGACAAACACAAGGTGCATGGCAGCAAGGAGCAACCCCCGCTCCTCCTCCTCCTCCTCCTTCTCCTCCTCCACCTCCTCCTCCTCATCTGTTCCCCGTCGGCTCTCCAGCCGACTGTGCGTAAAAATGTCTCAAACCCAAACCAGGCCGCTGCCGCTGGAATGCAACGTTATGCTCGCGCCGGGGCCTAACACAAACAGCAGGCCCACAATTAACACCCGCTCCTGAGGCCCTCCCAGGTTCACACCCAGCCCCTCCCCGCCCTGTATTACAATACATGGAGGACTGTACCTGCGTGGAGATTTGAATACGTGGTGATACAGAACCCTATGAAAACCATGGTGTGCACGTGAGAGGCCATGTGAACGAGCTCTCCAATTCTGCCTGATATGAATTCATTGAAAATAAAATTGTGCAACCTAATATCGTCATTTAGGAATGGTTCCTGGCACTGCACGTCATATTTATTATTTATAATTATTCATTCATTCATGTTTAAGTTCAATTGTTTAACGGGCTAAGTTGTAATCACAGAACGGTGTAAACATGTATTTTGTTTAGTTTACTTACAATAATACAGGAAGACATTTTTCAGACCACATGGAGATGAAGGTCAGCTCTGTGATGCAGCTGCTACGACATACACACCAAGGCTTCCTATATAGGTGGCAAATATAGGTAACATGGTGCCCCAATTCAGTAGGAAGCATAGTAAACATCTTAACAAGGTATCTTGATTTGATTTCAAGGAAGCATCAGATGGTTCCTTGGTCGGTGTCGGATATCCCATAATGCCGTGCGGCACACAGACCAAGTTGTCTGCTAAGTTGTCCGCTTCATCTTTTAAATGAACACATGTAAAGCATAATTACATTAATTTGTCAATCTAACATCAAGTTTATTTGACTGCTGTCATTGTGTTTCTTTCACTTATTTTATTGAATCCTTTTCAAGAAAAATAAATCATCAGATCCATCAGATTGTGACTTTCCCACAGTAAATAGACGTATGCCCTACATGACTTTGCATAGTCACGTGATGCTACCTGGTTAGGCTGCCTCACTTTGTGAAGCACTTAGTGCAAGTAGGGCCCTAACAAGGAAGCTTCCTAAATAGGTATCAAGTTTATAGGAAGCCTCCTCCCAATTGAGACACAACCCAAGATTAAGTAGCAGACCCTCAATTGCTCACACAGGTGGTGGACAAGACTATTTGGCACACTGCAATCAAAATAAAATCCAATGGCTTCTTGGATCTGGACCCCTACGATCCTGGCCCCTGACTAAGAATCAGTGGGTTGAAAACATGGATAGTAATTAGAAGACATAGACGTTACATGTTTCGGCAAAAGAGATGCAGTGAGGTATCTGTCCAACTCTGGAAAGTCTGTTTTATTCACTATGGAATTTTGCTGCCTTGGCAGAGTTCTGCAATTTGCTAAACCCTTTTTATTTCCACACTTTGATCTGCTACAAGCATGTCATTGTTAGAAAGCATACACTAGGAATGTATGTGTGTGTCTGTGTGTGTGTGTGTGTGGGGGGCGCAAGTGTATAGTGATTTAGAGCTACACTTGTAGACAGCTGCCAAAACAGCTCTCCTTTCAC
>OMNO01013645.1:2565-14404 GCA_900303215.1 Trachyrincus scabrus | reverse complement strand
GGCAGTATATTATGTTAACTAAATGTATTTTTATGTGGAGCAGGGCTCAGTTCTTGTTCAGCAGCCTGATGGCCTGGCTGTGGAAGCTGTCCCTGAGTCTGTTTGTGCGGCACTTGATACTGCGGTATCGCCTGCCTGACGGAAGGAGGGAGTAAAGTTTGTGGCTGGGGTGGTACCTGTCCGTGGTGATGCGTCTGGCCTTGGCCACGCACCGCCTGGCGTATATATCCTGGAGGGAGGGAAGCTCACCTCCGACGATGTACTGGGCCGTCCGCACCACCCTCTGAAGCGCTCTGCGCTCGAGGGCGGTGCAGTTCCCATACCAGACGGTGATGCATCCTGTCAGAACACTCTCAATGGTACTGCAGTAGAATGTTCTGAGGATGCGGGGGCCCATGTTGAATTTCTTCAGCCGCCTGAGAAAATACAGGCGTTGTTGTGCCTTTTTCACCACGTGAGTGGTGTGCGTGGACCAAGTGAGGTCCTCGGAGATGTGCACCCCGAGGAACTTGAAGCTGCTGACCCTCTCAACTGCAACTCCGTCGATGGAGATGGGTGCGTGCTCTCCTCTCTGCCTCCTGTAGTCCACGATCAGCTCCTTGGTCTTCATCACGTTCAGGGAAAGGTAGTTCTCCTGGCACCACTGTGCCAGGGATCTAACCTCCCTGTAGGCTGTCTCGTCGTCACCGGCGATCAGGCCTAACACTGTCGTGTCGTCAGCGAACTTGATGATGACGTTGGAGCTGTGCATAGCCATGCAGTCGTGGGTGTACAGGGAGTAGAGGACAGGGCTCAGCACACATCCCTGTGGGGCTCCTGTGTTGAGGGTCAGTGGCCCTGAGGTGGAGGCGCCTATCCTCACCACCTGGCTCTTGAGTTTGTCCTCCACTCTACACTTGTACTCCCGCTTGGCAGTGCGGATGGACTTACGGAGGTCGTAGCTGGCTCTCGTGTATTCCTCCGTATTCCCGGATTTAAAGGCGGCGTTACGCGTGCGGAGTGCAGCACGAACATCGCCATTAATCCACGGTTTCTGGTTAGTATATATACGGACCGACTTAGTTGGAACAACGTCGTCCATGCACTTCTTGATGAACCCGCTGACTGAGGATGCGTACTCGCTGATGTTATTGTCCGAGGCGACCCGGAACATGTCCCACTAAATGCCGTATCTCTTTAAAGTCTGTGTAAAGTAAATTCAGTGATTTGTTTTTAAACACATTATACATTATATATATCATTGTTGAAAACATGTGAAAAGACATGGTCTTTGTGGAACTAGCCGTGAAAGAATAAAATCAACACAGTTTTTCCAAGTTCAAACCACAAATTACTTACCTTTGTCTTACCTTTGTTATTAATACTAATCAAACCAATACTACTATGTATCGTACTAATACTGTATCATACTAATACTACTTGCACTACTTATGCTTATACTATGTCTACTACTTTTCATACTAATACTTCATTATACTCGTCTTAGGTTCACTTTATCACTTTAGTTTAGCTATTTGTTTAACTCTTAAACTTGTTTTCAACTGTTTGACATTATTCAAATGGTTTGTATGTTTCTACTGTTACGCTTACTCCATTCAGACTTAAAACTTTTGAACTCTGTTCATATTCATATTATATTCATATTCATATTTTCACTTGAGTTCAGCTATTCAACATTTCTATACGTCTTAAACTATGTATCTTTATTAACATATGTTTTAGCATATTATACACTACAGCACTCACCTTATTTTCTGCAGGAAATGCATTTTCTTTTAGGGTTTTCAGCACTTTTTATTTTAAAATATATGCTTCCATCTAGGTTGGTGCTTCCTGGAAGTCTACAAATATTATGAAATAAGTTATCTATCGTTGCTGTAGAAATACATTACATTTTTGTTTTAAAGTGATGCTTCTGTGCCTTATCTTCTAGGAGTAAAATCAATGAGTTGACATCAGAGACCAGCAAATTGCACAAAGAAATTGACAACTTTAACCAGGAGAACTCTGTCTACCTGTCCTATGAGAAAAAGTAAGTGTTGTATGTTAATATCAATACACAAGTCTGGGTGTTTTTAATGTTAAAATGTTTATGTACAAGCTTTGGTTAAACCTGCACTGTGTAATTCTTTCACATGGCTGCCCCCTCTGGCCACTCCGGTTACTGGAGTTGTAACTATTACTAGCGTTTAGAATTTTCAATGCTTCTAAATGACATCAAGACTCAGGATCCACCCCAATTATGCATAAAAGATGCAAGCTCCCATTTATGCGAGACGCAATGCTCACAAAGGCAAACTTTGCGCGGATAAGGTCAGTGAGCATAACGACAGTTTTCTATTTCTGCGCCGGACAATGACACCAAGATGCAAATAGAAGTGCACCGCAGTGCTTTATTTTGACAATATTAGCCTGCTTTGCTTGCAAAACAAAATGGCTTGTTGAAAAAGGACATTTCTTTCAGATTAGTCTTGTTCTAAAGACTGGACATTGGACATTATTTCAAACTATTAGATTGCGGATGTTGATATTCAACACATTTTTCCTAATATCAAGGACATTGTGACATGGAGAACTATGTGTGAAACATTGTCCAATGTGTACTCTTTAAAAGAAGACTAATCTGAAATAAATCACCTCTTTTCAAGGAGATATTGGGATTGGGAAGCAAAAAATAGGTAAATATCAAACGTCAAACATAATTCATTGTAGTTAGAAGAAGATCAACGTCAAAACCAAATCTATGAAATATATTTGTGTGTTCCGTGTGTGCCTGAAACAAACCAAATATATGAAATGTCTCTCAAAAGAAAATGCTGTCTCTCAAATGTTAGGCTATTAATATACAACTAAATACAATACATGTGTGTGTTCTTGTCTCTGACACACATCGCCATACGCGCAGAGTAGAGTTCTCAACTGCTTGATTTGTTATTATTCATTTGTTTATATAATTAAAATGCCGGTGTTATCTATTACAATATATAAAACTAAATAGCCATACAATAATTGTGTTTTGTGTCTGACACACATAGTTGCACATCTGTTTTAACAAATGGTAATCTAAACAAAATGGACTATATGAATTGCAATAGTTGCAAAATATACTAAGTATTTAGAAGAAAAATTAAAGACAGACTAGGCAACTGCACTGTCATTCACTTGATCATCTGTTAAATCTAAGTCCTTAACAAAATGAATAAAGGACCTCCATATATTCAATATGTGTTGTTTAGCCTTTAATATGTAGGTTATTCTTTCTAATAGAAGGCTTGATGACAATGAGTAGTTCTTGGTCTGTGAATCCTTTTCCATAACAGTGTTTTTTGGTGTTAAGCAAGCCAAAGTCTATAAATGCTTCTTCATTCTTACTATAATTCTCTGGATATGTACCCAACAAAAAAGGCCCAGTAAAATTTTTTTTTGAAATAATCTTCTCAGTTACAACTCTTCCCAGAATGTTTTCATCTTTCTGCATTGCCAAATACAATGAAACAAGGTTCATCTACATTTAGTTTCCGTACATTTTGTGCATATGTCTTGTATGTTTTTGTAATATAGATTTTAAATCCACCAGTGTCCGCATTAACCATTTATACTGTATTAGTTTAAGGCGTGTGTTTATAGACTTAGTATGAGCTTCAGCGCAAGCTGCTTCCCAATCCTCCTATGCAATTTCAAATTGCAAGTTTTCCTTCCAGGCATTCAGCTTATACTGAATTTGAATTTTTGGATGAGTAAGAATTCAGCAAATGGTAAAAGTCTGATATAATACCCTTTCTCCTTTATCAATATTTCTAAAGGTGAGTGTAGGGGTTTGTTATGCATTATTTTTATTTACTTTAACGAAAAACGCTACTGCAGCCATTCTGTCTATATGAGGGCCAGGGCCTTTGATCAGTCTTCCAATTGCAATCCAAATGTCCACTGAGTCTGGCACGCTGTAGTGCTGCATTGTCTAGCGCAGAAATGGCCAGAGCTAGTGATGATCTGTGGTCGAAGGGAAGAATGGTGGACCTAAAACATGTGAATGCATAAAAAAACATGACAACAGCAATCAATCAATTGCTCATTTTATACGACTTCTAAAAACCCATCTTTATAGGCAAGCCTTCCTCTAAATCTCCATCCCTGTCTTATCTTTTGGTTTGTTTTGGTTTGGCCTGTCTCTCACTGTGCAGTGTTTTATATTTTTATATTTTATATTTTATACTGTAATTTATTTGTACTTTAATGACTTATTCATTTGTATTTTCGTGTGTATATGTGAAGCACTTTCTATCTGTGTAACTACATTTCAAATGTGTGTAACTGTGTGTTTCAAATGTGTATGTAAAGCACTTTGTAACTGTGTGTTTTAAAAAATGCTATATACATAAAGCTTTACTTACTTAATTACTAGTTCCCCCCACTGGCCCCATCTGTCATTAACCCTCTTACCGGGAATTTTCCCCTTGCAGACCCTTATTAGTCACAGAGCCTCCTGGCGTCCACACAGCATATCTAGGTAGTAACAATAACAACTTAAGTCCTATTCACTGTTTACCCGCTTCTCTTCCCTGTGTTATGACACTTCACCCTGTAAAAATCAGCCTTTTAATTATTGAAACCTAGCCTGTATCCTTATAAGCCTGTCTCATGTGGGAATTTTCCTCCTTCGAAAGCCAAATACTTTGTGTTAATAAGCATCAACCTATTTAATCCTCTTAGTTTATAGCATTTTTATTTCTGCATTCTCAGACCTGCTCTCTCTGCTGCTACCTAACTGACCAGATCTGCATTATTGGTGACTTTAATATTCATATATGCTGTCCTAGTGATGCACTCACAGGGGAATTTATAACCTTTCAGCTCTACATTCCAATTAGTCCTGGTGACCAGTCTAATATTCTGTAGCAACCCTCCACAAGTGCCTTGCTGAAATAAAATACTGGATGTCTGACAACTTTCTCCAATTAAACCATTCAAAAACTGACATCATTGTACCCTACACATTTGTGTAGGGAAGCTTTTGTTGGGTGATGTTTTTCCTGTTTGTGTGTTTTGTATTGACTGTTGTGAAGCACTTTGTTATTTTTTATTGGGTGATGTTTTTTCTGTTTGTGTGTTTTGTATTGACCCCTGTGAAGCACTTTGTTACCTGTATTGAAAAGAGCTATACAAATGAAGCTATTATTATTATTATTATTATAATATCTGAGGCAGCTTAGGCATTTTTGAATGCAATGATTTTCTCAAATATTTCTTATTGTATGTCATGTTGGTAGGCAAATAAGACTCCCTTAAAGCCTCTTGAGTGATTTCTTAAGCAAGCCCTTAAAATATTTGACAGGAAACCACGACAATATCACCACTGCCATATACTTTCTTGATACGAATTGTTAAGCTTCGACCATAATGCTGCTCCTCAACCACTGAAGAGCTTTGTTCAGGTCTGTTCAGAGCAGATGAGCAGGACAACAAAGTCAACCTCAAGGGTAGAGTGTAGAGTCCCAAAACAATCAGCTTTTTCATGTGGCTGTCACGATTTCCTTCCATATAGATTCTTTCTGTGGTTGATTTTGTAAAAAGGTGTGTTGAGTCATAACTACAAAACAGAAATTACAAAACAGCCACTACTATATGAGGCCTAATTGCTGCTAGTGGGTTCACTTGCATCTAATCGGCTTATATAAAGCTTGCCTTATCTAACACGCATGGATTGTGTTAGCACAGGGGTTCGGCAACCTTTTTAATGTCCTGTTTTTTTATATAGGCTACTCATGTAACTGCAGTGTAACTATTCCACCTATTTTTAGGATTGTCTTTCTTTCAGTATAATGGCAGTATATTTTATGTATTCATTATTAATAAATAAACGATTTATGAATTATACTTTTTCTGCAGCCACAAAATCAGACTTGAATGTGATTGATTAGCACAGAGTGGGCAGAGTCAAAGTAAAAGCTTGGCGCTTGCAGTGTAGCAGCGCCAACACTAGGATGAGCTCTGAAGCTCGTTCCATAGGGAATGAATGGCAACGCTGACGCGGAGCTCTTTTGGAGCTCATCATGGACACGTGGTTCAGTACAAGCAGACAGCAGCAGATCTTTAATTCTGTTTATGATTGTGTTGAAAATCTGTTCGGCAGTTCATCAAACCTTTGCACTGCATAATACTCCCCATCAGTGAACGGGTTCCCATGCTTTGCCCAAAGTCACTTGCCCAAAAGGGTTGAAATTGGCGACTGCACTAATTTATTTTCTTGATTCAGCCATTATACTCCTTACTTCCTTCCTTTGCGACGTAATGGCCATTTGGCGTTGTGACGACACAAGGTCACTGAGAGGCTGTGCTTGGCACGGAAGAATGAGCCATTTGGCGGCTCAGAGAGTCTTTTTATTGCTGGTCAGATCACGACACGGGACACTGAGTGCCATAATGAACTAAAAATTCTTCCGCTCAAAATAAACACATTTACAAAACAATGGCAGCGATCAACAAACAAGCCACGGAACATGAGAGAGCATGCCGGCTTCTCTCCGCGTGGAACAGGATCTAGTCTCACTGTGGGGGAGAGCAGACACACATGAGTATATAAACATGGCCACTCATAATGCTCCCCACCCACAGCTGCGTCAATCCCGGGAATTAGCCGTCCTGCCTCTCTCGTTTGCAACCCGACGTCAAGCCATGCCCCTTCACATCACATATCCCCACCGCCAAACTTAGGCCAGGGAGCCACTCCCCCTCTCTTAAACTACCAAAACTGAGAAATAAAGCTGCGACAACAGGACTCCGGACCTCCGTCCCTAAACAATATAACATAACGACAACAAACAGCTCTGGGTCAACAGGGGCTATGGAGAGGGCCATGTGCTTTCCTCCACCTAGCTATATAGGCCTGCCCAGATCACGTGATTGATGTCAGACAGTTAGAGGGAGACACAGTAGGAGCGCGCAACACCGGCCTGTCCCAGGAATGCCCTCACCTGCTTTTTGGTCTCAGGCGTGGGCAGGCTGCAATAGCCTCCGTTTTGTCCACCTGCGGGCGCACCTACTCGCCGCCTAAGTGGCGACCTCGGCTCTCTGATGAGAAAGGTATCTTATCACAGGGGAGCAGATTGGTTCAATTTTGGGACCTCCGGCCCCAGCTCACCCTCCTGAATTACTGCCATCGCCAGTGAAACAGAGCGCACCTCATTCCAGATTTTGAGGAGATTGAGGTGATAGATCTGTGCCACACCCCCCTGCAACCTCATAGTGGACATCCCCAACTCACCGTGTAACCACAAAGGGCCCTTGCCACTTGGCGAGCAACTTTGAGCTGGACGTGGGAAGTTATACAAGCACTTTATCTCCCGGTGTAAATTGTCTCAGCCGAGTACCTGTATTATACAGCTGCTGCTGACGTTCCTGGGCCTGAAGCAAATTCTCTGTGACATCTGCCCCAATGCATGGAGTTTTGCCCTCAGGTCCATAACGTATTGAATCTACGGCGTCTACCGACCAAGTTAGAATGGGGAAAACCCTGTGGAGGCCTGAGGAACCTTCCACAATAAGAATAATAAAGCCATTTATCCCAATTAGGACTATCCTCGTGCACAAACTTGTGCAGCATGGACTTTAACTTCTTGTTAAACCTCTCCACCAGACCGTTAATCTGGGAATGGTACACACTGGTACAAATCGATTTAACCCCCAATGACCCATAAAGCTTGTGTATTGTACGTGACATAAACAAAGTGCCTTCATCAGTTAGAATCTTTTTCGGGATTCCAATTAGGAAGATTAGTGTGCCTGGTCAAAAAATGTTTGAAATACTAAAAATACAATTGATCTAATTCTAAAGTGATCTAGCAAAACTCTATTCTAGTTGCAAATAAGAAACAAGTTACAACACTTCACTACTACAGTTCAATCCTCTGCAATCAATTACCATGCTTTGTATTTTATTTTTTTTAATTTTGTTTTGTGAAATCTATGGCTATTACCTTATCCCAAAATCTGAAGCTTTTACCTTGCTCTAAAATTATTTGGGATTTTCTTTTATTTCATCTAGAGCTGAAGGCCTTGCTGGAGAGATCAGGGATCTACAAGGCCAGCTTGCTGACTATAACATGGTAAACGGTCTTCTATGTTGTCACTTTACATTTAAATGGTTATTTAGAGTGCTGTCAGTCAAAATAGTAAATGTCGAATATGGCCATTGCCAATTCTCAAACAATAATAATTGGTTTGATAGCGCTTTTAAGTCAGCACTGTCAAACCACCAATTTTAACATACATTTGAAAATATTAATGTTTGCAAGTCCACTCCATCAGCCACTTTTTTGTTTGTTTCATTTCTCTCTAGCTCGTTGACAAGCTTAACACCAACACTGACATGGAAGAAATGATGAATGACCACAACATTGTGAGTACTGTAATTTATTTATTGATATGTTTATTTCGCAGGGACAGTGCACAATACATACACGTTCCAGAGTTAGCTACATGCTAATTTACTGTAGTATAACTACCTTCAAAATTATGGCAGGACGACGGATATAAAAGGAAAGCTTCTTTATTTCGAAATCGGTGGTCACATTACATATAAAACGAGTGCTATTTCACTTGGCCTCTTTTCTCCCCCTCGATAACTGCTGAACTGGGGTTCGGCATAAATGCCTCTCCAATATCTCAAATGAAATACAAATAAACTATTCTTTTAACTCTTTCTTTTGACTGTAAATAATGAACAGCTCTCAATCAATGAATTTCAATAAACATTTCAATAAACATTTCAATAAACATCATGTAACCTATTAAGTTACAACATTTACATCTGTAGTCCCCGGGCGGGAGTTGTATATACCACGCGCCACAAACATTTCAGTAAAATACAGATAGATTAGATACATTACATTACATTACATCAATACAAAAAATACAAATGAATACAGTGAAAATACGCTATTACAGAATTAATATACATATACATTTTGTGATTAAATTAAACAGATACAACTCTACATCAGAAGACACTTCTTCCTGCCTAATAGTGGCTGCAGGTCTAGTTTTCCCACAGCCATTTCTTTGAACATGATTTTAAATGTTTAAAAGTAGTGCTCTCTCTGATATTCATTGGCAATGTGTTCCACTGCCCCGCTGCCCTGATTCAGAAAGCAGTCTGGCTAAATTTTAGTTTTAGTGAAGGCTCTTGTAGCTCTAGCGCCCTTATCACATAATTTTGACCATGTTGTAGCACAGTAAGACCGTGTGCACCCACCCGTGTGCACCCACCCGTTTGCACCCACCCGTGTGCACCCATCCGTGTGAACTCACCCGTGTGAGGGCTAAAATGTGTACGAGTGCCCCCCCCTCATTTGAGAGACAAGTCACAACTTGTATAATTATTTGGACGACCGAATAATAACAAATCAAGCAGTTGAGATCTCTACTCTGCGCTAATGTGTGTCTGACACAAGAACACACACACTTATTAGCCTATCGTAAAATTTGAAACATTTAATATATTTGGTTTGTTTCAGATATATGGAACGCACAATTATATACACTATGTAGAATTCTGTGTCCTTCACTGTCCTTTTTCAACAAAATATTTTGTTTTGCAAGTGAATATCGTCAAACTAAAATTACTGTGGTGCGCTTCTATTTAGACCATTTTAATTGGGCCTATATAGTTATAGGAACCAACGAACAATAACGAATCAAGCTGTTAAGAACTGCATACTCTGCGTTCATGGCGATGCGTCTCAGACACAAGAACACACAGTTATTGTATTTATATTGTACAATTTGAGAGATATATTCGTTTGAGAGACATGTAATCGGCCTTTATTTGGTAAGTTATACTTAACACTAGAAGCGCTGGCACCACTGAACTACCTTTGACCGCCTGGTCATTTTGACCGCTTTTATTGTAGTACCCCAAGATGCCATTAGATGGTACATTGTACTGCACTCCTGTAAGAATCTGCGGTCGACTCTTGACAGCTTTTGACAGGCATTTGACAAATAAAAAAAAAACTCAAGATGATCAACCTTTACTGTTCATATCCTTGTAATTTACAAGTATAATTAATTCTACTTAAAATAAGTAGCCTACATATGTCAACAGAAAGTGAAACAACAATATATCAGTCAAGAATGCCCGCTGGAATAGAAGCCTAATCGCGTCATTCGCATATATGTAGGCTATAAGTAAAGCAAATTGACACATTATTAAGTCTCATAAAAAAGTTTTTGTATTGTTTATTTTTTTTTGGCGAGTAGAAACAAAACACTCATATGTGGACGTCAGAACACATGAATGTCACTAGCGATAGATAAAAACAATATGAAGCAGTCGCATCAGGAGTGTTTCCCATACATTGATTTTGGAATCAACATTGACCGCCACATATAGATTTTCTATCTTTTTTACTTTTGTCAAAAGCCTTCGCCATTGCGCAGCCAAGTTTTACAATAATGACTGCCCGCCAGGAATGTTCCAACATAAAAAACTGAAAGTGAAATGCATAGCACCATAGCGGTGCTGTGGTGGTGTATAAAAATAGTCACACATCTTAATAGCAGCTTATGCAGTTTGAACGTCGTTTTTTTAAGTTAGAAAGACATTGGATATTAAACAGATTCACGCTCTGAATTAGCGATGTGATGCGGTGAACTAAAGACAGGATGGGATCACTGGTATGAGTCCTGTGTGTCTTGCAGTGTATACCTGCCCAGTAGACGGGGCTTCCAAGCGAAACCGAAACTCATCTCTATAGAGCTATCGTTTGGTCAATATTTCTACGCAATAGGCAAATTACAAAGTACCCTGCCCCTAACTAAAACGCAATTCAACCGGATACCTCACGTCACGTTTCAACTTTGGGTCATAGTGATATATCTGTGGTTTCGGTATGTCACATCATTTTTCACTACTATTCCTTGAGAAAGGTGACGGGTACTAATGAGTGGAATGTGCCTCTTTTGTTCTTTGCTCTAATCAACCCCCTCCCTCATCCGATATAGAGGAGAAGCTTGAAAAAGCTTTCACCAAAGGATCTGACTGACCAATTTAGAATTAAACTAAATAGTTTTGGTTTTGTTTGTCACATGTCAAATCTTGTCAGGAACTAAAAAGCCAAGTGTTACCATTTGAGCCTGACTAAAAACGAACAATTGGCTTTTTGGTTACTAAAAATACAATATAACCCAAAGCTATGGTTTAGTTTGAAGTATAGTTATAGTTCACTTAGTTGACCGACAATTTCAAGACTAAACTTGTTAGAACTATGAATAACAAATAGTCAATGTAGTATTAGTTGTAAATAATATGCCTAAAAACAATACAAATATACTGTATATGTTAGTTGACTGACAAAACAAACTTTTTTATATAAAACTATACTAAAATTTTAAAACATAAGACAGTCAGTCAGATTCTTTGGTGAAAGCTTTTTCAAGCTACTCCTCCGTATCGGATGGGGGAGGGGGTTGATTAGCACAAAGAACAAAAGAGGCATATTCCACACATTAGCATCTTTCTCAAGGCAAAGTAGTGACATACCTAAACGACAGACATCAATATGACCTATTATAGTTCAATTAATGCATACGTCAATGATGATAATGACGGCATGTCATTTTTCACTACTGTGCCCCTTTTGTTCTTTGCGCTAATCAAAATAGTTATGAATACATGCTGCAAATGCCCTTTTGAGTTCAAGTATGTATTTTAGTATTGGGTATAATGTGTGAGCTTGGGGCTCTGTTGTTATCTCCTGGGCCTTTCTGTGTGGAGTTTGCATGTTCTCCCCGTGCTCACATGGGTCTCCTCCTATAAAAAGAACCCTATCGGCGGGGATGG
>OMNO01013625.1:9591-19977 GCA_900303215.1 Trachyrincus scabrus | reverse complement strand
AGCTCTTCTGTGGCATGTTCCTGAAACCCAGGTGGCAGATTCTTGCCATGCCTCGGAAGCTCGTCCGTCTTCCTCCTAAATGATGGCGAGACGTTCAAAGTCATAACACGACCCGTCTGGTTTCCCCACAAAGTCCAAGTGGAATCTTGTGTGGCGTCTCACTGTGAAAGTAACAAATAGGGAATATCATTCGCGAGGGGTCAGCACATAGATCGCCATGGTCGTCATTGTTTGTGGGTGTTTTTCTGTTGGATTGATCGTCGCCGTGGACACGGTTGATTGTTTATCTGTTTGTTACGGTGTCAGTTGGTCTCCGGTCACTAAGGACATTATGCTCTGTCCGGGTTTGCCATTGTTTGTTCCACTGGTCCCAGTTAAGGGAATGAATGCATACCCTGATTCCTTTTGAGACGTGGTCCTTGGCCCCAGGTCCCGCACCGAGCAGCAGCACAATATAGCTTTTGATAAGGGGTCCCTGTGCCTCAGGTTACACTGCTGCAATCAGCAGCCGCCTTTCCTGAAACAGGGCCCCCTTTTTCTTCATTGTTTAACCATCCTGCTCCACCGTTTCACATAGATGCCACAGTACCTAGGGCCTGCTGCCTATACAATTTGCAGCAGAAATACTTTTAACACACATACAATGTGTTGGTTAGATTAAGTGCTTTATTTGCATATTTAAATTCCCAGTCATCTTCCTCTCTCTTACTTTCTTTTTTTACAAAGCACAACCAGTCTGAATAGTGCTCTACACTGAATGTACTGCTTTTTCATCACAATTAAACAGCTGCCATGAACTACACACTAAGCCTTCTCTGCATGTTTCTGTCCCTGTCTATAGTTTGGGCCAGGACAGTAATAACTCTCCCCCGTGCAGCCCTGGCCTGGCCTCTCTCTCTGGCTCTCCTGCTGGCCCTGGGTCTCCTCCAGACGGAGCGTCTCCAGGGCTTTCCTTCAGGAGTGGCTCCCCCGGGGGAGTGGGCAGCCTGGGTCTGGGTGCCGGAGCCTTACCACCAACCAAGAGTCCACCAAATGATGCGCATTTCCCATCGCTCAGTAGCAGAGGAGAGATCACAGGTACGTTCAACAAGAACTTGTACCCCTCTTCAACTACTACTGCTATCATCTCTTCCATTGATGCCGTTTCACTCCTGACCTTTCAACCCGGTCTCTTCCCAGGTGAGCGTCAGTATGCTCCCGGTGTGTTGAGGCAGCGTATGACCACGGAGCTCAGCTACCTGGAGTCCATTGAGGAGTCGGTGCGGCAGCTAGGGGACGTGGAGAGGCTGAGGGGCGTGTCCATGGCCCAGCAGGAGAGCGTGTCTCTAGCCCAGATAATGAAGGTGAGGAAGAGTCTGCCATCAAGGGGCAAGTGATGTAGTCACTAGATAATTGGATAACGAGGGAATTGATTCATAGAGATTCCTCAATTATGTTATTATTAGTCAAGTCCTCTATGGTGGAAAATATGGTGGCTTTTTGTAATTAAATAGTCTACAATGAATGTGATTTTTAAATGCATCAACAGCATCATATCAAATAAGACACTAAATAAGATACTTTTTAATGGCATTCAAGTGCACTGGATATGTCAACCTCACCTTTGACATTTTGACCCTGCAGGCCCAGCAGCAGCGGCATGAGCGTGAACTGTACGAGCTGAAGATCAAGGCCGAGAGAGAAGCTCTGGAGACACAGCTGCATCTGGAGGAGAGCCGGCAAAGAGCTGCCAGGGTACACACACACACACACACACACACACACACACACTGTGAGGGAATATCAGTGGCATACCTGTACTAGTAACCATCATCTACTTTGTGCCTATTGTGTGATTCATGTGTGTGTGCATGTCCAGGCCCATGCCGACCTGCAGGAGAGCATGGCGGTGAACCAACAGCAGACCCTGGGCGGCCTCCAGGAGGTCTCCGCTAAGATGATGAGTCAGCAGGTAGAAGCGGCGCGCTACACGGCAGACGCAGCCCGCCACATCAAAGAGGTCAGCCATCACCGTGTCTCTCTTTGCTGGTCTGCTAAACTGTACTGCAGGTGAACGCCATCTTATTACAAGGCGATGATCTGACTTCTGATTTAATGTTGTGTGTCAGATGGCAGAGTTGACCCGGTCCAAGATGGTCCCAGGGGACTTTACTGGTCCAAGCAATTCCGTGTTGGACCAGCAGAAGGTACAGCACGGCTCCTACATGAAGCCGCTACAAGCCCGGACTGAAACCGACAGGTAAACCTTTTTATATTCTCTGCAGATCCCAACTTGATAAGCACTCAAATAAGATATGCCGCGCATACACAACATCATTGCACACAATGATGATGCAATGTTGATAATGGCATGATTATACATTTTTACCACAATTGACTACAGACAGGAACATGACTAGATAGAAGTATTATGATCTTTTACCATTTATGCATTTTAGTAGATCCTATGATGGATAAAAGAAGTCATATTCTAAGTGTTACCCAAGGTCATTATTTTCTGTGTGCACTCCTTCAGTTCCCGGAGTGAGCAGTCTGGCAGCAGAACCATACCTGAGGAGCCCCTCTCCTCCCTGGACAGCATCAGTCACTCTGACTCCCTGCCGTCTAGGAGACCCAACATCAGGTATGAGAGGGGCACTTCTTTTATAGAGTTGCCCCTTTTTTCCCCTCAATGGAGAATCTAACAAGTCGGTGAAATATTGCCCTAGTAGCTGTGTTTTGACCGTGAAAAAAACTGTAGTTAAATAATCCCTTTTCATACCTGCCAACCTGCACATATTTTTTGTACCAACTACGCAATTCTTGGTCAAAGTACGCAGGTGCGAGTTAAAACTACGCAGAAGTTGACTTTTCCTTTTAAGATAAGATTTTTTATTGTTTTCAATTTGTGTAATTGATTCAGTGTGATAATATCATGATAATCTATTATACCGATTCCCGAGACAAAACACGGAGATGGAATTTGTATCAAGTACGCGTCTCGATGGTACTCATAAATATTGTCCAAGGTTGGCAGGTATGCCTTTTCATAAATCTCTTCCCGGTACACTTTCAGAGACCACGTGTTTAGAACGATTTATATGTAACGTGTTTGGTTTTTAGTTTTTTTTACATTTCTGTTTCTTTCTTCTTCTTTTTTAGTGGAGGAGACAATAGCAGCTACTTGGGCCGGTCACATGACTCCTCAGCACAGAGGGAGTGGCGGAGGAAAGACAAGGAAGGAGAGGAGAGCCGTGAGCCTGCGAGGAGGGGGAAGGAGGCAACGGGAAGCAGCTCTGTGGAGGAGGAGGCTCCCACGGCCGCAGACGACTCCCTCCTCAGCGAGAGCATCCACTCTGTGCTGAACGAGAAAGGTACCACAAGGGTTGTGTATGAAAAGCAAATTGTGTCAACCAATCCATTGTCCTGCATGCTGTCAGGGAGTGCCTGGTGTAGAATTAGAATGAGCACATCGTTATACAGTCCTCTGAGCTGTTCCACTTAATGTTTCTGTGAAAATCGGATGAAGTGTGAATTCAAGAAGCCCACTGTAAAATATCCACAGAGTCCGGAAACTGGCTGTAGAGTAAAATAACAGGAATGAATCCCCTTTGACCACTCCTGCGTTAGAATAACAAACAAGTCACTTACACAAGTGATACCCTCAGCGACGTCCAGTCTATGGGCCTGCAATTAACCCAAATAAACATGTTTACCCAGGTTCAGAAAGCATGCTGTTCATTTTATGCAATGCAACAAAGTTAGGCATTGATAAGTTGTTTATAGCACACTTTAAAATGCTTGCATGGTAAATCATAATTTACATGATATCTAATGTCTTGTACGACTGTGGTCTGTTAATTTATTAGCAACACAAAATTATTTACTGAAATAAAGGATAAATTCAGCTTTTCCTCCAACCTACATCCAATCATGGTACCTAGAAAATCAAACTTGTCCTGAATGCACACTGAAGTCATTGCATGTTCCCTCTCCCAAGCAGACAGTACGTCAGTGGCAACAGACTACTCTCTGAAGTTTGACGAGTCCATGACGGAGGATGAGATCGAGGAGCGCTCGTTTCGCTCTTTGCTGCCGTCCGAGGCACACCGGCGTGGCACCTTGGACAAGAAGTCCCGTCCGCATGAGGAATCCGAGGAAGAGACCACCTCTCACGACAGGACTTTGGCCTCTGTGCCACTGAGCAGCTCTAAGGTGAGGGCAGCTTATCAAAGTGTGCATGCGCTCTAGTGATTGTCCGGCTGAGTCACTGTTTGTCAATGGGAGGAGTGTGATGAAGAAAAGCCTCCATTAGCGAGTGTTTGCTGTACGTTTATGTGTTCTTCCTCTCAGCCATGGATGATGCACACCGGGCCTTTCTTTTTACTCTGTATGTTGTTCCTTCACATTCATCTTCCTTCTTCCATCTTCATCCCACATTTTATTTCTGACTGACATGAATGTTCCTCATCTTCAGAACATTACTCTAAACCAACATCCTCCCTTGTACCACAGGATGTGAGCAAGGCCTTTGCCAGCGGGCAGGACAGCTTCTCCCAGTTCACCATGGACATGGTGCGCCAGTACATGAAGGACGAGGAGGTGAGGCTGCAGCACCAGAGCTCCCTGCTGCACCTGCGGCAGAAGGCCCTCAAGGAGAAGACCAAGACGGAGCTGGCCTGGCTGGAGCACCAGAAGAGGAGGCTGAGGGACAAGGGCGAGGACGATAAAATGCCCCCCATCAGGAAGAAGCAGCGGGGCCTGCTGATGAAGCTACAGCAGGAGCAGGTACTTGGTGCAGGGGTGCTGTAGTGCAGGAGAGATGAAACGTACCCGTTACTAGGCAGGACATATTTTGTGAACCACGTACTCTGAATTTGATCACTCACTGAACATCTTGTTTATTTATCAATAAACACAGTTAAGGATAGATTGTAAGAATTGTAAGAACAGTTTGTGCTTTAGGGAATACCTATGGTTTATATTTCATAACCTCTCTCTATCTATCTAGGCAGAGATCAAGCGTCTCCAGGAGGCCAACAAGGCAGCGAGGAAGGAGAGGCTGCTGTTGCTGAAGCAGCAGGAGGAGATCGCGAGAATGAGGAGCTCCACGCTGAGGCTCAAGGAGCGCCTCAAGTCTGCTGGAGCGGACGCCCCTTCCGTTAGTAGCCCACCAGTCTCTTGAACAACATTAAGACCCAGACCCACAGACACTTCTCACCACAAGTATTTATCTATTACAGTTACAGGTTGCCCTGTTCATTGACTCGCTGTCTGTGCCTTACAATCTGCCAGGAGACCCCCATGTCTGAGACCCCAGTGTCTGAAATAGCGTCCCCAAGCTTGAGGCGGGCAGACGGGGACGCCCGCAGCCCATCTCCCCCGCTTTCCGTCTCTGGCAGCGAAACCAGCAGCATCATGCAGAAGTTGAAGAAGATGCGTTCTCACACGGATGAGAAGTAAGACCTTTTTTATTTTTGTTGCATAGTTCATGATCCTTAGACCCATTGTCATGATATAAATTATTTCAGATTAAATCTCATTATTTCTTCTATTGGGTGACATTTTTAAGAAGATGACCAATGCTACCTTTGCTCCTCTCCTATGTATTTTGAATGAAGGGGACCTGGCTGGGATTCACCTTGTCTAATTGACAGGGCTTAGTGCAGGTGTTGTTGCTGGGCGTCTCAAACGACTAATGCAAATATCTATAGCCTCTGCTTTCTGGAAACATTATATAATAACTCACTTATATATAAATAAATATCAATGAGCACTTCACCATTGGCGTATATACTACAATGTTGGAGTGAACATTTGCCAACTGCTGAACTGTTCATAATGCATGTGGTGGAATCAGCATTCTTCTGGCTTGGCTGTGTTTACAGTGGAAGGTTTAAAAACTCAGAAGAGAATGGGAGCTGCTTTATGGGTGTGGTGGTGTGGATGTGTCTGTGAGCATGCTTCATATTCCTGTCTCCAGATGGACTCTATATTCTCTACTCTATTGGCTGAATCCCCCACGCTTTAACCTTAGCTTGGTCACTTTGATAACCGCTGCTTTACTAGGTATTAACAACATGAAATACAGCATTGGAGCAGTATATACCTTGTACAATAACAGTCTGCAATGATTGTAATAAAACAATTGTTTTATTATTTTGTCAAAAAAGTACTTGTATTGTAAACCAACGCCCTTACCATTGAAACCAGAGATTCTTATGTTCCTGTTCTTCCAGAACAACTGGGTCAGGTGATGATAGAAGCTCTCTTCCATCACCTGACTTGGCAGGCTGGCAAACACCCAGTCCCGCCCATTTGGTTGCCCAATTAGGCATTTGACTTTTCTAACAAATGGCTACTTGTTTAAGAGATTAGACTCTCACAGATCTTCTCATTGAGCCCCTAAATAGTCAACAATTATTTGAATGCAACCAACCAATAATAACATATTTACTATTCTACTTACCTGCATATCCCTGGAAGTATTTTTACCAATAAATTATCCAGGTTCTAACATCACAGCATTCTAAAATGCTACTTGTGCTTTGGCATGCTTGCTTACTTTTAGCAATATATATTATAATAACTTCTGTATGGCTTTCTTTCATTCTCTCTCTGTCACATAATTTTCCCATTGCTGGTCATTCAGATACAGAGCTCACCTCTTATAAAGATGAGTGATAACTGAGTGATAAGTGACAACTTAGTTCAGATTTGTCAATTTCATCAACTTTTTATCAAAAGAATATCAAGACGACCCTTGCCCCTTTGGACACTTTATTGAGTCCTTTTCATGTGAAGGATTATAATTGATCAGCTAACGTCCATGTAGGTAACGTCCAATCACACACCCCCTCTAGCAGACAGTATCTTACTAAGCAGAATAGGCCAGATAAGAGTATTGTTGAAGGCATGTCCCAACACATTGGCATACCAGATAAAAACACATTTGCTCATGCTCATTTGCTTTTCTCTCTCCCTGTCTGCTTGTATTTTGTCTTGGTCGTTTGTGATGTTTCCTGTTATTTTTCTGTGTACCGTCCTTTGTCGTCTGAATCTATGTGTCAACTATGTATGTGTGAATGTGTGTTTTTCTCTGTCTTATGTGTGTGATGTAGACACTGCTCTCCTGTCCACTACTTCCTCTCTGTGTTTACGGCCCATCACTGGGCTTCCCTCAGTGTCTGTCTCCCCAATCTCCATCCTAAACTGCAGCTCTTTATCTACAACCACTTGGTCAGGTACTGTATAGTGCTGCTCTCCACTCCTCCTCCTTAAGCCATCGTTTATACTTGGGGACGCTCGTCCACTCATGACACCGGTCTCCAGACAAAAACAAGACTACATTTTTACAGAGAAGGGTGTGCATTGTTGTCACTGGCTAATGCGCGTATCACAGCATGGCAAGAGTGACTTGCTAAATGACTAAATTAGATTATTATTCAATTCTAACTAAATTCTGGACAACAAACGTGTCCTGTCAAGAGACAAATGTGATGTCAAGCAACCCTTGAAGTATAAATGATGTTCTCCACTCTCCTGCCTCACCCCCTGGTCCATGGAGCATGCTTGTACTCACCCCCACCTGGACGCTAGAGGGCGCGCTGGGGGGATGGTGGGAGGTGGCTGGGTTTGTTTGTTTGTTTTGGGTGATTTTTGTTGTTTGTCTGTTATGGAATGGAGTTGTGGCCGGGTTTGAGTGAAATGAATGACGTGGAAGCCAACCTTATTTACATAACAGAGTTAATCATTAGCTGAAGATTTTCTTTTATTTCTTTTTTAGTTCATGCTCGTGTCTGGCAGGGAGTGCATGCCGTGCCAACCTTGTTTGATTGAAAGCACGGTAGCCTGTAAAGAGATTGCAAACATGGGACAATGGTCTCCTTGTTTCGTTTCAACAATGTGAAGAGGGAGACTTTCCAGGTGTCGTGGACTGTCCCGCAAGGGGCAAAGGGATTTCTTTACCATAAAAACCTGAGCTTTCATGCACCACTTACTTTCCTCTCATCCCAATTTACGAAGGAGTCCCTCATGTTGTGGCTAGTGGCCACTCGGCCCTGCATCGAGCCATTGAGATAAAATGTTTAATGATGCCACCGCACGGTAACATACCGCTGAAGACCTAGTACCTTCAGCAGTGAAATGAACGTAGACAAAGCGGTGTATCTCTTTAATGGGCCCAGTAAATCTTCACTAGCCCTCCTTATTAGGTAACTGTTGCCTGGGATGGAATAATAAGTACAGATGGCCATTGGCTGTAATAGAATTTGGGAGAACACTTAAAGAGACTCCCCACAGCCTTCAGTATCTGGTCTGTCATCAGTTTGTATTAGGGTCAAGGCAAAGGCCTCTAAATTAGATCTTGGCTGGATAACGCCAAGCCAAGTTCATAACTGAAAGACCACAGTACGGAACAGATGCCCTCGGATGGATTTAGTTTAGGCAGATTAATAAATAATACATGCATGTATTTATTTGTTTGTATGAATGAACCTAGTTAAGAATAGCCTTGAGTGTCATCACAAAGATCTGTTCTTCCAGTCCTCACTAACTGGAGAACTGTAGATGCTGATATGTTTCTGTTGGTGTGTTTTTGTCTCTTGTACAAATCCCAATGTTGGTGGATTTGGTGTTTGTGACTGTGATCCGACCCAAGTTGAACCCTTTGTGTCTGACTGCATGATTCTAACCTAGGGATCTCATGTGCTTCCAGTTGGCCTTGTGTGACGGGGCCTGACCCTTTTCACGTCTTTTCTCTATGATGCGTGTTCTACATGAGAACCAATCGGCATTGAGGATGGCATGGTTGCATGGGTGTGAGGGTGTGTGAGTGATTACTGTGGGGTCTGGCCAGGTGCGGCAGACCCCAATATGGAATGAGTGTGCAGTGAAAAAGGGGGCTGTCAAGGTGGTCGGGGTGCCTGCTTCTGTATTTTTAACAATCACGTAACTTTCTGATGTTGATCCATATGGACGTTTTCTCTCTCCTCTCCCGCTTGGCTGCTGGTGCCATCACACTGTCCTTCACCTCCCCCTAAACCTTTCATTACCCCTCACCTGTGGTTCTGCCCTCTCACCCCAACCTGCTCTCCAACTTCTCTTCTCTTTATCTTTTCTCTATTCCACCTGCCTCTTCATCCATCCTCTGCCCTCTTTCTGTCCTACCTCTCCTCTCCTGCCTCTCCTCCCCCCTCTCGCTCTCTCTCTCGCTCTCTCTTGCTCTCTCTCTCTCTCCCTCTCTCTCTCCCAGGTTCCTGACCAAGCGCGAGCAGCAGCTGCTGCAGAGGCGGCACCATGCCGCCGAGCTCCTGCAGTGGAAGCAGCGGCTGGACCAGGAGGAGGCCGAGGTCCGCAGGATGGAGAAGGAAGCCCTGGCCGTCTGGGACCAGCAGGCACACCACCAGACCCAGGTCCAGGCCGTCCGTCAGTCTCCGGAGCACAGTCAAAAGGAGACCTCTGACGTCAGCACCAGCTCCGGCTGCCACCAGAGCCAAGAATACCGGACCGATGAGAGCAGAGGTGACGGGAGCTCGATTTTAAACCAATGGGCGTTCAGTTGTAGTGTTGTATTTGTGTTGCATCAGGATTTGCAGGGGGTAAATTATTTTATTTAGTTTATCACTAAAGTTGCCAGACATGTATTCTAGCTGGATATAATCTTCTTCATTGTGTATTCTATTATGTCCATAGAGAGCATGGGTGAAGTGGATTACTCCATAGGGACCCCTGAGAGGTCAGAGACGTGTCCCCAGGACAGCCCCTCCACAGCCTTGCCTGCCTCGGTACCAGAGGCATCCATGGCCTCCATCCAGAGCAGCCCCGCCCACTACACCCAGGACTTCACCTCAGCCTCACCGTCTCCTAGCAAACCAGTAAGCCTGGATATAAATAAACATAAGATTTATCGCTTTGAATGTCATTCATTATAAAATCGTCTTCCTTGTGTGCGCTATGGCAGGCTCAGGTTTTTTTCTTCTATTTGGCCAAACATACACACACTATTTTATGCTTTATTTCCATTCTCTATTGTCCAAATTCCAGTTCAGTCCAGTCGGTCTTCACCTTGAATACACTCTTGTCTTGCCTTACTCTGAGAAATTCTGTTTGGTCTTGTTTAGGGAATTTAGAGAGTCTATGTTAATGAGCTATAAAATAGGCAGACACTCTTAAGAAAGACTTTGCCGGTTGGAATGTGAACTGTGAAGTCAGCTGTACTAAATTTGTAACCGGTTGTTGTAGTTGTTTAGCAAGCTATTTTATTATGCGGAGTACAGGGATCGGCCAAGGCGAGCAGGGATTGTGGACTGTTAGAGTTGATGAAGTTTGACTCTACATATCGAAGGGAACAGGCGAGTGCACATTTCCTACCCATCTGAATGTGAACCATATCCTGAGCTGTCTCCA
>OMNO01013568.1:1594-11823 GCA_900303215.1 Trachyrincus scabrus | reverse complement strand
CTGCAGTGAACATTACTGGTTACCTCTTCCATAATCTCGGTACAGCAGTCCTACTATGTTATAGCAGAACTTCTGGGGGGAGACGTCACAGAGAAACCAGAAACTACAAGGGGCGGAGTTATGCCTTGTTTCCTGTTTCGTTACGGAGATCAACTCGAAGAGAAACTCATTCGCGCCAGTGGACGAAGCTTTCAGAAGGGGATTTTAATAAGTGTATTTCTACAGTGGCCAGTCTACACGGTGTTTAAACCTTTACAGACACTTTTTTTTTGTTACAGTTTACTACTGCTGGCCGAGTGTGTGTTCACCAATTGCATGCTTACAGATCCCCGCCTCCAGCAACTGGCCGAAACAAATATGAAGCGAAAGAAAGTTAAACGCCCCATTCAGCCGGATTTGAGCTCGTCTGCCGTCGGACTAGAAGTCTGACTTGAGACACTACTAAAATGGGAATCTAAATTGACTCCCACTGTGTGACATTGACTCCTCTGCCTTTCAACTATTAACCGCACGACAGCTGCCTTTATCTCAACGCTCTGTGCAGAATGTGTCGAGTGACACAGGGTTCAGTTATATGCCAGTGATTTGGACCACTGGCCTTCGCACAATGTGGCACTGGGAAATAGGGGCGGGTCACCCAAGTGGATTAGGTAGGTAGCGTTATGTTCTGCTGTGTGACGTGGACTGAACAAGACTGGACAGTCTTCACCTCGCTCACTTTGTTATCTCACGTACTCTCCTCCACTTGAGTGGCCTCTGACCGCTCGGCCTGGCTGTATGTTAGGGTCGGGCTTTGTCTACTGAGAGAAATCGTCTGAAAGCGTCTCGCGATCTCACCTGGGATTACCGCACGAGGTGCACACGTGCAAGATTACTAACAAAGGGATTCAAACCTAACGTCAGTGTTCTAAGCTTGAGGTTCCTGCTGTGTTAACACAAAGTCATGACATATAGGACAAAATATCAAAAAAGGAAATTGCAGGTATGAATGCATTAAGCGAAATACTGCCGTCCAGAATTCATAAACTAAATGTCATAAACTTGAACCCATGTGTTTATAGCAAGTGTGTTATCAGAGTATACTACAGTGTGCAGAGGAGAGTTCCCATGGTATTTTTCTGAATCTGACTGTCTACACGCAGACTCTGGAAAGGTGAACACAAATGCAACATAGGGAGGGTTTGGACATGGTCCAGGGGGCTTTTAACTAGACATGCCATCACTCTGAACCTCTTTGTTCACTTGACTTAATGAATGAATCATATGAGAGCTCTTGAAGTACCAGCAGCTCTCCTGAGAAAGGGCTTTACAAAGTATGCTTCACTGCTGGCTTCCCTGAGAAAGAAAGAAAATCAGTTTTTTCTCCTACTGCTTTTTCCAGGATGATATGAACATTCAATCATATGGACAATGTGGTTTCTGTTACTTCGATGAGTGCAACAATTAAAAGGTAAATGGAGATAAATGCATGCTTGCAGCTTCAGATAGGTTTTTACACATTTGTCGGTGTAGAATCTGTCCACGACATCCAGCTTGTTTGCTGCAGTATCAAGCAGATGTTTGACAATCATGAGTCTGGGGAAAGGTTTTTTTTCCTTTTTTCTGACTGGTCACTGGTCTAACTCATGAGTCATGGAAAATCACTGGTCCCTGGATCACGGTGCCGCCAGCTGTGGTTATTGAGACAGCAGACAGAAGGGGCAGAACGGCACCTTTAGCTGTTAGCCTTAGCTTACATACACAGTTTATATGGTGTGAGCAATGTTCCCCAGAGAGCCAGTGGCAGGTGGCTCTGACTTTGACCTACTCTCTCTCTCTCTCTCTCTTTCTCTCTCTATCTCTCTCTTTCTCTCTCTTGCTGATGCTCTCTCGGTTCTATCTGTCTCTCCCTGTTCTGTCTGTCTCTCCCTGTTCTGTCTGTCTCTCCCTGTTCTGTCTGTGTCTCTCTGTTCTGTCTGTGTCTCTCTGTTCTGTCTGTCTCTCTCTGTGCTGTCTGTCTCTCTCAGTTCTGTCTGTGTCTCTCTGTTCTGTCTGTCTCTTCCCGGAGGCAGCTGACTTGTTGGGCCCTCACCACACCACCAGGACTTAAGCAGCTCCAACACGCAGCCGGCCATGTAGTTGTCTGGGCGTGGGTCCAGAGAAGGGGTTTGTCTGCAGATAAAGGACAAGGTGGAAGTAGTTGGGGTCTCCCTCAGGCTGTCACCACTTGTCACGATCAGCACAGGAAAAGCTATTCTAAAACAAGCAGGGATGTGCATGTGGAATAGAAAATGTGTGTTGGCAGTAGACGCTGCTCACAATGAATTATTTCGATTTTCTGTTGTATTTATACAACAGAAAAGGTAGAAAAGTGTAATTGCACTCTTTTGAGTTTTTTTCTTTTAAATGTGGTCATTTTACTTTTACTCAAGTCGGTTTTGAGTTAAATAATCTACTTTGCAACATTTAAAAAGGCCTTTGTCACAGAGTAAACATTTGATAGGCTCCCGCAGAAAAACTGTGAGGAAGAAGAATACATGCAAGAGAATATTTGATCTTTATGCCCACCCACAACGCTCAACAGGCCAATCAAATAAAATCGCCCGTCGTTAGGCTGATTCCATCTGATGCGGTTGGTCAGTCAGTCAATCACTCAAGCCAGTCATTGTCACTCACCAGTACGTTGGTTTTGGAAAATTCAAGAAACTGACACATTCTCCATTATTTAGTGCTTTGCTTGGAGATGTGAAAACGCTAACAAAGTACTTTTTACTTTACCTTATACCAGTACTTTTACTTCTATTTGAGTACAATTTCATCAAAGTAACACTACTTCTACTTCAGTAGGCTTTTACAGTCCTCTTTCCATCTCTGACGTGTCTATTATGTCAGCCATGTTCAGTAAAGTGTGTGACTCCATTCACACACTCATACCCTAATTGCTGGCATTATATAATCGGTCATTTGTGATAATTAATTGGTTGTACGTGCCCACAGTCAAATCCCAATTATTAGTGTGTGCCATCCAGCATAATCTCTTTTACTAGACCGTGTGATGCTGAGGAGAATGAACAGAAGGGCCACAGAAGAGATGGAAACCTTGGGTAACCCCACAGTAGGTTAGGTTCATTATCACCAGAACTACTTTGTTCTCTTCTGAAACAACGTGGCTCACCATCAAAGCGTCACCATTATTAGTGCAACAGGTGCATTTTTTGTTGCCAGCGTCAGCAACAAAACACTGATGCGAAATGAGAATATAAACAGACGAAATGAGAAATAACTCAACTGAAGGAACATAAGATGTTCTGTGATTATCGTTGTCAAAAATGGTCCCGCAAACTCCATCACTCAGGCATCCCGGGCATGCCCTACCTCTGCCACGGTGCTTTCACCACCGTCTTACGTTTCCACACTCATACCCCTCGTCCGACTGGCTAACGCTGTCCCCCACCGCACAGCCAATCCCCCTGCATCTCTGAAACCCTGCGTAGGACAACAGCCGGCTACCTGGAGCTGTATGTCACCGACACACAGCAGAGGGTCCCTTTTATCTGTACTTGTACACTCTCTCTGTCTCTCTTCAGTGGATTTGACCCATGACTCGTCCCATGGGCCCCTACCATGAGATGGTAAGTCAGTGGAATTCCTGAGGGGGTCATAGGGCGGAGGAGGCCATGTATTCGGGGCAGTAAGTCAGAATAATGGGCCGGATTAGCCCGGCCGCGGGGGTGACCCGGGTTAAGCTCCAGCGGGAAGTTTTGGATCAGAACGCTGTGATCCGCTGATCAACATTTAGCCAGGGAACCGGCGGACGGAGCGCTTAGAGTGTGTCTCACCCCACACAGACACACACTGCCTGTCACACAACAACAACAACAACAGCAACAGCAACAACAACAACAAATAAATAGTGAAAGACACATAGGTTGCAGGGGACACATTGGGGACTTCCATGTCGTCTCGTGTCGGAGAGATTATCTTCAGCATCGCACTGTGTAGGGAGTGGTAGGGTCATTGGTATTCATTTGTATTCATACTTTGAGAATGCAAAGGGGCTGTGATAAAGTTACGGTGTGCAAATTAGCTCATATTAATCCAGTTATGTCTTTTTTTTTTGACTCCCTGGATTCAATGTTATCAATGTGTGTATCCACCATCCACAGTCATGTGTACTCAACCGCAGAGCCCTTGCAAAACTGTGGGTTTAACGCAACAGTCTGCAGGAATTCCAATGAAACAGCACAAGTCCTCAAAACAAGCAGGTCTTATTTGGAGAACATTCTCCCCCTATTTTATTTGAACAGATGAGTTTCCTTCGGGGACGCTGGATAAACACGGAGCACGGCAGCCAAGACTGAACGGAACTCCAGGACACACAATGTTCCTCCTTAAAGTATAAAGTAATACTGTGGCTGTGTGGTTTCAAACGTGAAATGTACACATGGACAAGTTGGAACCGGAGGAAATAGTAAATGTTACAAGAGTGTTGAAAAAAGGAGCAGCATGGATGATGATCTTACGCAACAGCGTTTTCATCACCTGCTCTCGTCGCCTGTATGACATCCCCTGTGTTCTCCTCTCGTTTCATCTCTTCTTCTCTCCCCTGGTCTCCTAGCCTCTGCGTTCTGTCTCCCTCTCTAAAACCCCTCAATACTAATGGGACATTGCATGTTACTCAATTCACCATCATCAACTGAGTGGTGGGAGGGCTGGCGTTTCTCCAGTCCACTCTGTAACCTCACGGTAATTGCTTTCTGAAGCAACATCTGAGGATGACACCACAGATGTGCGACGCCTTCATCTTTGCACGCAAGAGGAAACCTCAAAGTCAAAGTTTAGTTTTGTGGGCGCCGGGTGCCTTTCTGTTCGCCAAAGCAAAGTATTTCGCCGAATGACAAACGACCCGTTCATCTGATGGGTTCGGCGCAAGAGGGACCGTGCCATTTCTACAACAAAGCACTTCCACACCAATTCTCCGGGCCAAGACCAGAAAAATAGATGCTCTATATTCCCATCATTACCCCAACTGTTCTCAAGATCGCGACATTGAAATATGGCCGGTGCCGCAGCCCTATTGACTCCTGCTCTCATTTCATCCCGCCGCTATATCATCGGTGAAGCGGTACTAACGCGCTTTCATTAGAGCGTCTTTGATCTTTTAAATATGTAAACGAGGTCAATGAACTCATCCCCAGCCTGAATCAATACACAACAAATGGTGCACATGATGTCATAGGCCACTCTCCGGTTCCTCTCCTCCTTCGTCTCTTTCCTTCCTTTCACTGTGTTGCCGAGGGGGGCCCACTCGTTACTCCGGGCAGGGGGAATACCTGTGAGGGTTGTTCTCTCTGTGGAACACGAGACCCGGGAACCTCACAGCTTCCTCTTTTACAGAGCAATAAAAAGAGCTGCTCCGAAGCGCTACAGGGGGAAACGCACCGCATGCGGCACTGTCATATGCGGCGTTGCAGCCCCCCTGCGGCCCTGCAGAGAGAGCCAGTTGCCTGCTGGGAGGCATCTGCTGCATGACCCACTGTTGTCACTTCCTGCCAGCGGGACGCACGCGGTGATGTATGGAGGGCCGGTGTGCAGGGCCCCCCGATCTGGTCCATGCCGCCGTATACAACGAGGCCCGTAAAAAACATCTCAGCAAGTAAGCTAAAGAAAGACAGAGAGCGTGAGGCATTGCGGAAGAGGCGCACGGTGCGTCTGTTTAAGAGCTACAGATCACCAGTCGTGCATTTTTGTTGTTGGCTTCGGGTCAAACAGAAGAGAAGATTCCAGAATAGACTCCTCAGTGTGTTTATTTGTATCGTGTACGTGCACAATCACATGCACGGGCACAGGAATGACAGATTAATACAGAGAACACTGAGTCCTAGTAATATGTAAATGCAATTATACAAGTCCATATAAAAATCGTGTGTAATTTAATCACTTCTGAAATGGGAAAGGAAGCAAATATCAAGGCCCTTGAAGTATCTCCATGTAAATATAAAAAGTAATCCAATATTATAGATGTTAGCCATGCTTTTGTCAACTGAGGACCTGTCTGAATCTGGCCCCCAAAGTGTAAACATTTTCTTTTTGGGGATGAGTGCAAATCCCTCACTATTATTTGAAGAGCATGTGTATGTGTGTGTGTGTGTGTGTGTGTGTACGTGCGTGGTGTCTTCCTGGTGGATCCATCCGTGAGTGATGGCAGCTGGCAGAGGGGTGCTGACCCCAACCGACCCCCGGCTGACCATAGGGTCCGTGGGAAAGACGTGGGTGGACGTGGGCTGAGCTTCCCCTGCTTCAACTCAATGGACCATTGGCAGAGCGATGCCCCCAGAGTGATGCATGGTGGGTAATATCATGCATGTAATCCTGTACGCCTCCAACTGGGCTGGTCTGATATGTCCAAATGCATAATCGGCGAATAATAGTCTTTTTTTTGCAAGACAAAACTAAAGTCTTTATTTTTATACACAATTTTGTCATTGTGTATTAGGTCAAACAAAATCATTCCCTAACAACAGCAACACCCTGTCGCTTTACCTCATTGGTTTGGGAAATAGCAAGGGATAGATGAATTCATTCATTCATATGGAGCAAGTCTCAGTGTCGAGGAGTTTCAGCATCATACATCATTTCTTCTTTTATTTCAAGTATGTTGTTATGTTACTGCTTTGATTCAGCTGTAAAACGCAAGGTTGCCAATGCCTCACATGAAATAAGGTTAAACTTAAAACACTAATACCAATTTACCATGCAGCAGCCCATCCATAATCCCTGAGAATCCACTGCTAAGGCTCCATCTTAGAAAGCTTATCCCAATATTGCACCAACACACACACACACACACACACACACACAGCACACACACGCACGCACACACAGGCTAGCCTAATCTATACCATGACCTTGCATTTCGTCTCGCTAAAAGGTGTAGGTGGTTAATCTGATTATGGCTATTCGTGTGTCTGTGGGGACACACGAATGGTTGTGGTAATCCTTTAGGCCACACTGCCCCTCAGTGGTAAGTAAGCTTCTCCAACTGCACGGTTTCATTGGTATGAGTCAAGATTTATTTACTTTTTCACTGGCACAACAGTCTATGGTGGAAATACGGTGGAACAAAAATACTAAATAAAAAAAAAATTACAAATATAATCAATACATAAAAATAAAAAAATCACATTAGACAGAAATATTGTGGGTTCGTGAAATCTGACGACTGCTTCAGAGCACAAAGGAGGGGTTAACTTATCTCGTGTGAAATGAGGACATCCTGTATTTTCTGCGCGTGTGTGGATATCTCCCCGTGTCCTTGGGTGGCTGGGGTGACTGTTTGGCCGGGTAGACGTACCACATGACAACACCAGACGGGTTGATGGACACCTTGAACTCTGTTGTATCAGCGAAGCCGGTCGCGGTCTTCCCAGAGAACACGTCGTACACCTGGCAAGAGGAGGAGACGATGGAACAGATGCTTAAGGGTGAGATCCCTCCATAGAAAGACAGAAAGACAGACAGACAGAAAGACAGACAGACATAAAGACAGAAAGACAGAAAGACAGAAAGACATAAAGACAAAGACAGAAAGACAGAAAGACAGAAAGACAGAAAGACAGAAAGACAGAAAGACAGAAAGACAAAGACAAAGACAGAAAGACAGAAAAGAAAGACAGAAAGACAGAAAGAAAAACAGAAAGACAGAAAGACAGACAGAAAGACAGAAAGACAAAGACAGAAAGACAGAAAGAGAGAAAGACAGAAAGACAGAAAGACAAAGACAGAAAGACAGAAAGACAGAAAGACAGAAAGACATGAAGACAGAAAGACAAAAAGACAGAAAGACAGAAAGACAAAGACAAAGACAGAAAGAAAGACAGAAAGACAGAAAGACAGAAAGACAGAACAAAAGAAAGAAAGAACTGAGAAAACAAATAATTGAAATAAAAAAAATGAATAACGTAAGTACGTAAGCAAGAAAAAACTAAAACAAAATAGAGAAAGAAAGAAAATAAGAACGTAAGAAGGAAAGGATATGAGCAGACCTCATAGCTGCCGGCGGGGAAGCTGAGCTCAGCCAGAGAGCTGCGGTACAGATAGGGCATGTCCTGGCGACGGCTCAGGAACACCAGGGCATTGGCCGAGTGGGACAGCGGTCTCCAGTACACGTCAATACGACTCTTCTCCTACACAGCGAGGGACACAGAGACATCATGATGCTCATCCCAAAGAGCCAGCGTCTCCTCTGCATTCGTCCTGCAACTGATTATCTGAAATACTATCTAACTGTTATACTATGATTAGTATTATATATAACATCAACGCATCGTGGTTTTAATAAATGGTAAAATGGTAAATGGACAGCGCTTTCCTGACCTGTGGCCATACACAGCGCTTTACAATTAGCGCCTCACGTTCACCCATTCATACACACATTCATACACACGTTCACACACACGTATCAACCATGCAAGGCAACAGCCAGCTGGACAGGAGCAGTTAAGGTGTCTTCCTCAGGGACACCTCAACACTTAGCTAGGAGGAGCCGGGGATCGAACCAGCGACCTTCCGGTTGCCACACAACCTGCTCTACCTCCCCGAGCCACAAATCCTCAAAACTATAACATGTTTGTAACATATCATATCTATTAAAGGAACGCATCATGGCAATCCTACGGGCGGCAGATATGGCACAACGATGAATCCCATCGTCCACGGGAGACACCGGTATGAACTGTGATGCAACCCACTGCAGACAGTCACCTGTAGTAGCCGTCTCCCCTGGATCCCTCGGGGGTCCTGGTTGATGGCGATGGCCACTCTGTTTTGCAGGATGGCCCGAGCGTCGTTGCTCAAGGTCCGGAGGTCATTGGACATGACGAGGGGGGCTGCCATGATGGCCCACAAGGCCATCTGTGTACGGGCCTGGTCCAGACTGAGACCAAAGTTTCCAATGATGAGCTATGGAGACACATCAGAGTCAACGGAGCAGCAAGGGGAGACATTTTAAAAATAGAAGATTCTTTATTTTACAGAATACAGGACTAGAAGAGAGCGTTCGGAATATAGATTGAACTGGTTTATTGAATAGGATATGTTGCTATGGCAATTACAGTGATTTGTGGATGTGATCATCATCATAATGTCATTCACAGGTGGACACAAGTTATAGCTCAGCAAGACTGAAGCTAAATCAAACTGAATTGAACAACAAACCATGTCAGGATCGTTCCAGCGCCCAGGGCCAGCAGCAGGCTGCAGATCGTCCTGGTTTGTTGAAAACCAGTCAACAATGCTCTGCATGCTGTCCCACGAGTCCTGGATGTCGTCGAAGTTTCTCCACAAGTTGCAAATGTCCCCTAGCATAGAGTAGTTCACCTGTTTGGAACAGTTAGACAAAACTATAAAACAGATAGATAGATAGATAGATAAGATAGAAAGATATATTATTTGCACATTATTTAAGGCTTTACTTGGTTTATATACATTTATTTATTCAACCTTTATTTAACCAAGTCATTAAGAACAA
This sequence comes from Trachyrincus scabrus, assembly GCA_900303215.1. Lineage (NCBI taxonomy): Eukaryota > Metazoa > Chordata > Actinopteri > Gadiformes > Macrouridae > Trachyrincus > Trachyrincus scabrus. Next base: position 2,315 of record OMNO01013568.1, on the reverse strand, counting down.
ATTCTTATTTACAATGGCAATGTATAGCTTTGACAACTCACATTTGGGGGGAGTCCATCTGTGTATGCAGGCCAACTGCAGGAATAGGCTATCGGTCTCCCTGTAGCATTCAACGCCTTGGACATTAAAGGGTAGCCTACAAGGAAATATTGTTATTATTATTAATGTCTATTTCTTTCCACTGTTATGCAATTTGATAGTGTATACCTACTCCCATAGTACCTATCGACTGCTCGATGGCGTTTGAATTACAACCATCAAACTTCAAGTAGTCTACGCCCCAGCTAGCAAAGGTCTGGGCGTCCATCTCTACTTTGTCCAGGGTCGTGCCAGGGAAGCCCATGCACGTGGCGGTGCCCATGTCTGCGTAGATGCCAAGCTTCAGGCCCCGGGCGTGAATGTAACTCGCAAGTTCTGCAATGCCCCCTGGGAATCTGAGTGGAAAAAGGAAAAAAGGCGTCAGGCAAAGATCACAAGTCGTATGATGCAAATATCCAGTACGAATTTAAAGGTATAAACCTGCTTTGTATAACCTTTTCACTGCAGTAATGTTTGTTCAACATTTTTGACATTTACATAGTGCCAGTTTAAATCAAATGTAAATCAAATGTTCATAATATTGGATGACAAAGTCATTAGCAAAATGCCTTATTGGAAATTGCGGCGTTGAAGTATGACTGTGACAAAGCCTATTGTATTGGGTGGAGACTGTACTGGACTG
>OMNO01013528.1:2317-16591 GCA_900303215.1 Trachyrincus scabrus | reverse complement strand
GTTAGTGTTATGTGTTAGAGTTAGGGTTATGTGTTAGTGTTAGGGTTAGGGTTATGTGTTAGAGTTAGTGTTAGGGTTATGTGTTAGAATTAGTGTTATGTGTTAGAGTTAGTGTTATGTGTTAGTGTTAGTGTCATGTGTTAGAGTTAGTGTTATGTGTTAGAGTTAGTGTTATGTGTCAGAGTTAGTGTTAGGGTTATGTGTTAGAGTTACTGTTAGGGTTATGTGTTAGAGTTAGTGTTATGTGTTAGAGTTAGTGTTATGTGTTAGAGTTAGTGTTAGTGTTATGGTTAGAGTTAGTGTTAGTGTTATGTGTTAGAGTTATGTGTTAGTGTTATGTATTACAGTTAGTGTTATGTTTAGAGTTAATGTTATGTGTTAGAGTTAGTGTTATGTGTTAGAGTTAGTGTTAGGGTTATGTGTTAGGATTAGTGTTATGGGTTATATGTTAGTGTTAGGGTTATGTGTTATGTGTTAGAGTTAGTGTTAGTGTTAGTGTTAGTGTTAGGGTTATGTGTTGGAAGGGAAACACATTGCTAAGCTCTGGGAGGACTGCACGTCTTTGCGTACATGTAGGTCATCGACCGGCAAGAGGGGCGTGTCCAGTCTCTGAGTAGCGGCGCGGATCTTCGCATACGTGCTCGGCTGAGAAGTGTGATTTGGGCTTCAGGGGAGACCCCAGGGAGCATCTATAGCAGAAGAACATGTTTTTATTGTTATTCTTATTAGTCTATGTGTTGGTGTAGCAAAGAATACCTAAAAATGTGGTTGTGGGTCAAAAAAGGTTGAGAACCCCTGCTATAGCTCTTTGCTCTGGTTGGAGATCTGAAGTCAAAATATGAGCCTCAAGCTAGTGTTAGTTTGGTTGGATCCTATATAGAATTGCTTACGATGAATGCTTTGCTAATCCTTGATGGGGGCAGCATGGTCTGGTGGTCCTTGTGACTCCCGGCCGGAAGGTTCTGGGTTCGCACACTCTGTCCACACACTCTACCTGTAGGCATCCTTGAGCAAGATGTCCAACCTCTAAGTCGCTTTGGATAAAAGCGTTTTGCTGAGTGGCAAAATAGTTATCCATCCTTTTTTGAGTATTTTAAACGTGTTGACAATCGTGGTACACGTGTTCTTCCCCAGGTGCCTGAACCACATGGAGGGGGAGGGTCTCTCCCTGGACGATCTCTTCGGCCAGTTTGTGTTCCGGCAGGACGAGAGAGAAATGGTGATGAAGGCGGTCCACTCCGTGCGGCCTGAGTACCAGTTTGTCTCCAAAGACCTCAACGCGACCAAAAGCTATTCATCCCTGGTGCAGGACTTCTACCTCCAGGTACCACCTTCTTTGGCTGTTTCTCAGCTGTTAACACAGGGGGAAAACAAACTAGGCAATTCCTGCATAGTGTAAGCGCAGTTTCTTATAAATAAGAAAACATGGAGAACTGATCAAGATCACAGCAATGCTGCACATACTCTATGAGAGCAGCCCGTTAGCATGAGAAAATCACATTTATATCATCCATTTCACATTGTGCACATGTGCATACACAAAGAGGCCTGTGAAATGTACTTTTTGGGGGCTTTTATTCAGAAATCCCCAGCAGAGCTTTCTTAAGTGATAATGGCTGTGTCTATAAATAGAGTTAGATGAGTTGTTGCGAGGCTGAGCGGGGTGTGTTTGCTTATTTGAGGCGCCAGAGAGCGAGAAAGCGGCTGGTAGTTCACCAGCATGACTATGAAGGATGTGATTGTCACTCTTTCACAGGCAGGTAGACACCCGTCTATTTATAGATCAACAGTCCTCCTCTCCCCCTCCCTCCCCATCTCTCCTCTTCTCTCTCCTATTTTCCTCTCCTCCCTTTCTCCTCTCCTCTTCCTTCTCTTTTCGCCTCTCCTCTCCTTTCTCCTCTTTTGCTGTCCTCTCTTCACCTCTCTCCCCGTCTCCTCTCCTCCTCTCTTCTGGTCTCACCCCACTCTGCTGATTTACTCTTGTGTGTCCACTTCTCCCCTTTCCATCTTCTTATCCTCATATGATTTGTTAACAGCCTTTTATATTGTGCACTTTTGTTGGTGTTGTGTTTTCTTGCTTTGCTTGCAACGTGTTCAGTTTGCTCATAGTGTGCTGTTTTTGTCATCCTGGCATTGTGTGTGTGTGTGTGTGTGTGTGTGTGTGTGCGTGCGTGCGTGCGTGCGCACGTGAGAGAGTCAGCAGCTAAGGCTTTGTGTTGTCCCTGCTTTGTGACTGACTGGCTGTGTGGTGAACTGACTGCTGGTTGGCTGACTGATCACTTCAGTGATGGACTGTATTGCTCTCTTTTGTTAGGTAGTTTTGTAGAATGACTGGTATAGTGTGGTCCAAGTGACTGGTCAGCTGGATGATTGAATTGCACACCGGCTGGCTGTGATCTCTCCTGGGGATATTCAATTACTGTAAGCAGCAGCCACGCTGCCTAATTAGAATATTGTTTGCTAGTGTAATTGGGAATTTTGATGAAGTTGTAGCTGAAATGCAGTTTGATCTAGTTTCAGCTCGTCACCAGAGACTATTATGATATTGTCCCTCTTTTAATTATTTTTTCATATGCGTGCCTTATGTATTTAAGTATTTTTTCCTGCATAAAAAAGTGTGTTTTTGTGTGTGTGTATCTGTGTTTGTCTCTATGGTAGATCACCAGAATTGATGCCAACACAATTTTAAGCATATGTATCCATAAAAAGACTGACATTTCATCATCTAAATCAAGAGTTTTCCTTTGGAGAGTATAATTGAAATGTGCTGTAATGGAAATACATGTCATACACTGCACAAGCACAGGAGTTAAAATTGGCCATAAGAAAAACTGTCAGCATCCGTAGAGCTGTAAGTTCAAAGGTGGCCCCAGTAACATCGACGCGTCACTTCTGTCCAGCTTTAAGTGAACATTTTCTTGCCATTGTGCATCAATGAAAACCTGTCCTATCCATACTCTATCAACACTTCTGATTGTTCGATCGCCACAGATGAACCTATTGATCGGTTATCCATCCCCCTCCTGCTCTGCCTCTTACTTGACAATCAATGTGCTCTGCCTATACATACTCCCAGGCCATCATTGTGGATCAGAGCCATCATAGCGGGCGACTTATCTCCACCACAACACCATGACACTCTGCTCGCCTCTCTGCCCACCCAGGCTGCTGTTGTGAAGCCTGATTTACCTTTCTCCTCCTCCTCCCTCCTCCCTCTCCTCCTCCTCGGATTGTTGTGAGGCAATAAAAGTGTCCACCATGGTATCTCATCCAGCCCAGCTCTGACCTGTGCGTTCGTAATGTTCAGATGTCCTTGGCTGCTTGCTAAGATTTGGCAGGGCCACCTTCCTTTCATTAACAACCGACTAGGGAAAAGCACACCTATTTCACACACACACATGCACAAACCTGCCTGGCCAGGCGGTTTTGTGTGTATGTATGTGTGTGCATGTGTGTGTGTGTCGGGATGTGGTGTGCGTGCGTACTCATGCATGTACATTAAACCATACGGGCGAGCGGCGTGTTAATTACCAAGCCATCCAGCCCCGGCTGCTTTGGTGGCTTAAAGTCATTTGGTCTTAATTAGGCTTGGAGAGATGGGTTGGAAGGGCATTTTCATATCTGCTGGGCTGTTAATTGAGGCCATGCATTTGTCAACGTTGGCTTCTCCCATATGGCCCCTGCTGTCTACATGTGATTACTGTACACAAATAATTAATGTGTCCCAGCGTGGCGGGAGGAGGGTCTGTCGTTAAAGTAGCGACGCTGGCAGCTCTAATCAGGAACACCCATGGAAGCAGTCGAGAGTCAAGACCTTGATCTGCATTCACGTCAAAGTCTTGTTGTTAAGACGGATGCGTCATTGGGAAGATTAGAAATGTAACATTTTTTTGTGCTTCATTATTAATCCCATTCCCAATGCCTACATTGTAGTTATTGTCTTGTATTTTTCGGTCTGCAACATAAAACGTGAAGAACACATAAAGCTTTCAGTTCTTTCACCAAATTGCAAAAGAATATCACCCTTTAACCATCTTTTATACTCTCCATTTCTTCCTTTGTACTGTCAGAATGCTCTCCGTTTCAAGGTGTCTCTGTACTTAACCCAAACATGGACAATATAACCTGCCATCCTAAAAATAATCAGCAAACCGAAATGTAATTGGTTGGATGGTCACATTATAATATACATATAGTTGAATTGTGCAATCTAAAGTAATCTACAGTTGAGTGTTATATTAAAGATGAACTACTGGTTGATAAGAGTATCATCAGCCAGCTAATGTTATTTGAAGGAGCATGTGACAGGAGCAGAATAATGAAGCATTAGATGGTATTAGGCAGCAGGGAGCCATATATGGTGTGCTCCAGGTCCATGTCTGTCAGCTTGGAAACAGACTGACAGAGAGTAGGTCCATTGGCTCACCCTCCGCTTGTTGGATGGATGCTAGCAGGACAGTTATTATTTACATTGCTTGCTCATGCACTCACTCACTCAAATGACAAACATGCAAAGAAATGCATCCAGTGTTGTCTTTATTCTTCCCGTAACTGATTCTTCACAGCAACAGCACAAACAGACCCAACCCGAGACAAACACATAAACTGTGTTCTGATCTCCAGAAGGGTTGTGGGTACAGAGGGGTAGTTGCTGCAGTGTTTAATTGCATCTACTGGGTTATAATTTGATTTCTTTTCAACTCCTATACAAAATAACCAATACCAATAAAATAAAGTGCGCTTTTGGATGTAGATTTTGATTAAGATCCTTTTAATCTTCTGTTTCTGACCTTCTTTGACACTCTATTGTATTGTGGTGTTCCAGAGAGACGGCCACCGGTACCCCAAGCTGGACTTCACCCGGGAGGAGCTGCAGGAGCGCTTCACACAGCAGCTGAGCCTGGAGCAAGGCTGCATCGTCTCCATCGACTCTGTGGAGGCCGCCAAGCCCGTCACAGAGAAGATGACCAAGATGGTGAGACACCTCTGCTCTACTACTATTACTATTACTACTACTACTATTACTACTACTACTACTACTACTATTACTACTACTACTACTACTATTACTACTACTAGTACTAGTACTAGTACTAGTACTATTACTACTACTACTACTACTACTAGTACTATTACTATTACTATTACTACTACTACTATTACTGCTACTGCTACTACTACTACTACTGTGCAGGGTAGTCTAGTGGTTAGGGTGTTCTAGGTTTCATACCCCCCATTGTCTGCAGTCTACCTGTAGGCACCCTTGAGCACAATGCCTAACGCCTATCTGCTCATTAAGTTAGCTAACCCCTCTCCCAAAGAAAATACAAAAAACACTGTAATTTGCTATGGATAAAAGTGTCTGCTAAATTCATAAATGATAAATAGTACAAATCATTGGAGACTTCCAGGTTTGGTTTTCAGTTGTGACTTCTCAGGAAGTAAAGCCGGCGGGGAATCATTGCTTAACCACCTGCAGCCTGTTTAATGATAGAATATCTATAATTAGCATTTCCTTGTTGATACTATTGTGAAAAGAAGATGACACGCTGCACGATGATGATAATTATTATGTTGTTGGTTAGTTTGCTGTACAAATTCAAGGTTGGGGGTACTTTTCATGTTTAATATCATTTCATATTGAATTTTGGAAATTCCAATGAATGTGATCTAGGCCTATGTCCTATGTGCTAAAAATCAAGAAACATTAACTCTTGAATAATTATTGAACTGAATTAACATATAAAGGTTAATGGTAATAATTATTGATACAAAGTGGGTAAATGCCATTTTATGATAACAGGAGTTTTCCTCTTGAAATATATGTAGTTAACAACACTTCAGACAACACAGGTGATCTGGGACCCACTGGGTACTGTCAGATATACAAACTGAGGAAAACTGACACAGACACACACACAAATCATGTGCAGTATCACTTGCTTCTACGGATATTGTTTTGCATAGTTCCATAGTGCATGTTTAATATCTGTGTTTTGCAAGCAGTTTGCCCATAGACGGCCGCCCTATTCCTCCTTCCCATTGAAAAAAGAAAAGTCTAATATTATGCAGCGGGGCCATGAGTGGCAAGAACATTATATTCCCGCAGCGTCTGCACCTCGCCAGCGCTGGCATTTGCGTTCCCAGCCGGGGCCTCTCTGCTCGGGTAGATAGGCTACACTGGTAGTGGGGTGGGCAGGGTGGATGGGCGGGGTGGTAGGACGGGGGGTATAGTGGTCACGAAGCATTGAAAGGCGAGCCAAAGCAGAACGATACTGTACTGTTGTACTGGAGACCTCCGGAGAGAGGGGATGCCGAGTCACCTCTCTGTCCACCAGCCACAGCTCTGTGACTCCCATTCAGACACACCGGTGGTCTGGCAGGTGTGATGCACGCCCCGCATACTGGGTGTGAGAGCAAATGTGTAAATTAGGCACTACAATATCTCATTTGTAATGGGGTTATGAATTTACATTTACAAATTTTACTTTTATCAAAAAATTGCAGCTCCTGCGATTTGTATATTGCACTTGTATATTATATATTGTATATTGCGATTTTGATAATATTTCGATTAATTCTTCAGCCCTAACGCACACGAATACACGCAGACTGTATGCTGTCACACAGTTCTCCACATCTTCCCTTCTGATGTTCTAGAATGGAAGTGCTTTCTTCTGGTGAGTCTCTGTTCCTTCCAATCGTGTTGCTGGAGGCGGGATCTGTAAGTGCGTAATTGGCGAACACAAACTCTGCCAGCGGTAACTCTAAAAAGGTGTCTATAAAGGTTTCAAATCAACACCATGTAGACTGGCCACTGCAGAAATACACTTATTACCCCTTCTCAAAGCTTCATCCACTCTCACAAATGAGTTTCCTTCGGTAAAATACCTCCGTAACGAAACAGGAAACAAGGCGTAACTCCGCCCTGTTCAGTTTTTGGTTATTCCAGCCCAGGCTCTGTGCCGTCTCCCCCCAGATGTTCTGCTAGTACGACTACTGGAGATTAGGCTATGTCATTAGACACCGGGATGATTGACGTTTTGTATTGCCCTATCAGAGGGAGCTCCTGAAAGAGCTGCAGTCCGAGTGGAAGACGACTCTCCTCCAGGCCCTGAGGGAGAGAAAGATGGTCCTAGCGAACACCAAATGCAGAGACTACAAGGTCAACCTCTACCCCTACCTCTGTCTGCTGGACGACAGGGAATATGTGGACATTATGCTACAGGTAGCACAACATGGCCACAACCTGGGATAGATTTTCTCAGGCCTTAGAATGACTGACAATTTCATGTAGACCAATAATGTTACCTTCCTAGTATGACTGGATAGTAGATTGATGTTATTGATCACCACTCTTGATTTGTATGGTATTAATATATCGATTTCTCAGATTTATCTATTTATTTATACGATTTTTATTTCTCTTAAAACCTATTCTCAATTTACAGGCTGTACAGGCTTTGCATTCATAGAACAAAAACAGGCAATCCCACAACCCCATCGAGGGTCTTTGACAACATTATTTTTGCTTTGCATTTCTTCTACGAAAGATCAATCCACAGTATGTTACAGTGTATTTGAAGGTGTTGCTTAAATGAAAGCATGATTGAGCAGCGCGCTGTTGTTCTCCAGAGTGTGTCCAAACTGCCTCTGAGGGGAGAGTCCCTGAAGATCCTAGCCAGGGACCTGGGCCACAGGGTCTTCACCAAGTGCTCCATCCGCCAGAAGGGACAGGACCACATGGCGAAAAAGCTGGCCACCATCTACAGTGGCTACATTGACCTGCTGGCCAAAGACACCAAGGTAGAGAATGTGCATCTTGTTCCACACACCAGGCCCAGAACTTCAGTACATCCTTTACACCCTACATTTGGTTTAAGGATCGTTTATTTAAGTATTTAGTCATTTAGTTAAAAATGCTCATTGAGCAAGATGCCTAATCTAATCTACCTGCTCATCAAAGACTACTGGGTTTTGATGGACTGCACTCTGAAATAAATTCACGGGGAGTCGCTTTAGATGAAAGCGTTTACTAAAATGACTAAATGGTAGATATAAAACATCGACATGTTCCGTTGCCTGTGGCTAGGAGTACAACGTCCTCCCCAGGGAGCAGTGGTTAAAGCTGGAGGCGGTGGACGTGTCAGGCCCCACACTGCAGGGGGAGGAGCTCCAGTGGCCCTACATCGTCACCGTGGAGCTGGGCACCTACATGGTGGACCTGATAGTGAAGAACCTCAAGATCAACAGTGACATCCTGAACTCGACGTACCAGCGGAAGCTCATCCCCATCATGTACCACATGTACACCTTCCGCAGCACCAGACAGGTGAGATACCCCAAAAAATACATTACTGACAATGTATTTGTCATGATGATGGGTGGAATAGGTACATGATGAATAGGTACATCCATATTACTTCAAATTAAACTTAAAATAGGTACAGGCAGTCTAATGACTCATGGGTTTGACTCCTAGCTGACAGGTCTTGGGTTCGATCCCCATTGGATGTTTAGCCATTCTATCTGAACACCCTTGAGCAGGATGCCTAATCCCTACCGGCTTAATCTATATGCACTGCAAGTCCCTTTAGAAAAGGTGTCTCCTTTATGTTAACTGCCAAGAAAAACGATTAAACAATACATGTTTTTTCTGTGTTTTGTTTTTGTTGACACTACCGGAAATAATAACCATAGCAATAGCTTCATTATGCTATGATTAGGGCATGTTCTTCTCACACTACATAGAGGTCTGCCTCTATAGGGGAACCCGAGCTCCATATCGCCGACACAGCAGGGTCCTTGGAGAAGGAGGGGCTTATGTCCCCTGATGTGGGCCTTGGACAGAAGTCACCTGGGCCTACCTTAATGAGAGCGTTCAGATCAGGGTCAGATAAGGGTTGGAGCAAATTAGCTACCATGATAACGCGTATTCACGGACCCATTTATTGTCCCGATTTTTTTCTTCATTTAGGTGCATAAGGTTTATTTTGTTTTGTAAGCCTTCTCATCTGGAAAAAAAAAATGCAAGAAATGAAATCAACAGCAACAACAACAAAATGTTGTAAATGTTCCTATAAATGTACAGATGTTCTTTACTCTGGGGAGGGTTATTCATCTCTATGTAGAGTCCAGCCTCCCCCTCGCACAGTCCCTCGCCTGGCAAAGCCCCTGGCTTCTCAGCCGATCATGAGCATATAGATTATAACGCCTCTTTCCTGCCATGTGTGAGTTGGCGGAGGGGAGCGGTTGAGTAAGATGAATAGGTCCCAGGCTAATCCCCTGTTCCAGCCTGCTCCTAATTGGCTGGCTGAGTTACTGCCCTGGGACCCGGCGATCCGTTAAGTGGTGGGTGCCGCTGAACCTTGCTCCTACGGTTAAGTCATTTAAAAGGGAAACCTACAATTATGAATGATCATACTGTCTTTTGGTATATATATCTATCTGTCTTGTCTCTCTGCCTGTGTGACTGTATGGAAATCTGGCTTATGCAGACTTAGTATTTTTATTATCATCATTAAGAAATCTTGGATGTGTCCTTTGCATATATGATCCCATTGTATGGAGTTGTATGTAGAAGTAGTGATTTAAAGTGCCAGTGATTTCTATCATGTAGTGAATTAGCCTCATTCTGCAAACTGCAATGCACGTGGACACTACAGATGAATCTACTTGTTGAATAAAATTAGTGAGTGTAATCAAGTCCTTGTTTAGTTGCAAACCTGCCAATGTTGCCTTCACACACACACACACACACACACACACACACACACACACTGTATCTCTCCGTGATGCTCTGTGATTTTTTTTTCCTCTACCACAGGTGGGCTTCATCAAGCCCCACCCCATCCTCAGCCAGATACAGCAGGAAGCCACCGAGACCACGCTGACCTTTGACTCCTACGTGATGCCCATGCTGTGCCCACCGATCCCCTGGATCTCCGCCAAGTACGGCGCCTACCTGCTGTCGCCCACCAAGCTGATGCGCGTGGTGGACGGCGCCACGCAACACCAGCAGCTGCTGGAGCAATGCCAGAGCCTGCACCCGGTGCTCGATTCCCTCAACCAGCTGGGCAGTTGCACCTGGCAGGTGAACAAGCCCCTGCTGGACATCATCATCTCCATCTTCAACCACCACGGCAGCGACAAGCTGAACATCCCGCCGCCGCTGTCGGAGGCTCCCAAGGTGCCCCACTTCAACCCCCACGACCCCGCCTTCACCTCCGCCGAGAAGGCCCACCTGAAGAAGGAAGTGGTGATGGCGAAGAAGAAGTACAGCGAGATGCACAGCCTGCGCATGGACGCCCTCTACAAGCTGTCCATTGCCAACCACATGCGGGACAAGAAGTTCTGGTTCCCGCACAACATGGACTTCCGGGGACGCACCTACCCGTGCCCACCGCACTTCAACCACCTGGGCAGCGACGTGACGCGGGCTCTCCTGGTGTTTGCGGAGGGGAAGCCGCTGGGGCCCAAGGGCCTGGACTGGCTGAAGGTCCACCTGGTGAACCTGACGGGGCTGAAGAAGAGGAGCTCGCTGGAGGGTCGGCTGGAATACGCCAACAGCATCCTGGAGGACATCCTGGACTCTGCTGACGACCCCCTCAACGTATGTTTGATCTGTAGTGTTTCTTACCGGTTCAGCCACAAGTACTTATATCATGCTTTTAGCTATGCTAAGATTTAACAAGGAATTGGAGAATGAAAATTGTCCAACTTCTATGACAACGGTAATGGTTGAAAATCATTTGAAAATAATCTCCATCAGACACTTAGACCTTAAAGATAATGACCTTCCTGTAGAGGAGAAATAACTTCTAAAGTCAGGGAATAATTAGTGTGGAAAATTTGAGCTTTCACTGTAAAATTTTTTGCATTCAATGTAAATATCCATCCATATTTAAGATAGGAAAGGCCCTTCCACCTTGAACCTTTTCAATGGCGGATAAGCCTATTGCCTGTGTTGTGTTTGTGCGTCCACCAGGGCAGGAAGTGGTGGATGAATGCAGATGAGCCGTGGCAGGCCCTGGGCTGCTGCATGGAGATCGCCAACGCTGTACGATCCCCAGACCCAGCACAGTTCATCTCACACTTACCTGTCCAGCAGGTAACTCTCACACTCACATCTCATAGACAATCACTGTTCTCTCTCTCTCCAATGGAAGAATTTCATTGATCACGTCGTAGAGAATCTTGTACACTGTCTTTCTCAAACACGCGTGTATTAGGCTGGGTGCTTGCATATTCGTTATTCATGTGTAATCCTACATAAACATCATTAATGTATCATAAACCTCATGGGTTTTATGCAGAGTCAATGCATATTTATGCATGTCTATGCATGCATCATCATTTGAATAAAAGCTGCACTGGTCTGCATCATGTTATTAATGAATTTACTTCTTCAGCTATTGGAGATCTCATTTGTATCCTCTACCATGAGCCAAATGCCCCAATATCCCAGCCAAGGCCGACACTCTATGCCTACCCTAGGGATTCAACCATGGATCTTCTCTCAAACTCCTGGGGTTTTCCCTATCAGAAAGCTATGACATAGTACTGTCATTATGGATTGGAAATATTTACTGGACACACAAAAGATCAGCCGTTACAGTGCAGGCTCACAATACCAGTGACATATCTTGACATTCGGTTGGTGCAGATTTGATCTCTTTTTTTAATATGCTAATAATAATTAAGGGTCAGCCCCTGGGACCGCCATTAATGGTCTTGTTCTCCTACAACCTTTTATTCGTCCACGCAGTAAGTGCTTCTTATTTAATGTCCCTCTCCGTACATCCAGGCGTTTGAGAGAGAGAGGTATTTTCAGATGCTCTTTAATGGGTTTTTTTTCCTTTTCAACTCAGGCCACACTATGCAACGTTTTAATGCAGATGTGAGATGTGGGGAGGCACTGGGGAACAGCAATATGTAATTATCAGAGGAAACTAATGACCCAGAGGAAATGACCCCCTGTATCTCTCTGACCAGCACCGCTGTATCTCCAAGACCTTCCCTTTTCATTGATCTTTCTCCATGCCCACACTTCCCTGACCACCACTTTCTTTCTCTCCTTCCTCAACTTCTCTCTCGCTAACCCTGCCACCCACCCAATCTGTTTGCTCCCCCCCATCCTCTGAATGACCCCCCTACCTGATCACTATTACTAGTGTGAGCACTATGGATGTTAAACCTCTGCTCACTAGTGTGAGCACTATGGATATTAAACCTCTACTCACTAGTGTGAGCACTATGGATATTAAACCTCTACTCACTAGTGTGAGCACTATGGATGTTAAACTTCTGCTCACTAGTGTGAGCACTATGGATGTTAAACCTCTACTCACTAGTGTGAGCACTATGGATGTTAAACTTCTGCTCACTAGTGTGAGCACTATGGATGTTAAACCTCTACTCACTAGTGTGAGCACTATGGATGTTAAACTTCTGCTCACTAGTGTGAGCACTATGGATGTTAAACCTCTACTCACTAGTGTGAGCACTATGGATGTTAAACCTCTGCTCACTAGTGTGAGCACTATGGATGTTAAACCTCTGCTCACTAGTGTGAGCACTATGGATGTTAAACCTCTACTCACTAGTGTGAGCACTATGGATGTTAAACCTCTGCTCCTGCAGGACGGCTCGTGTAATGGACTCCAGCACTACGCGGCGCTCGGTCGTGACGCCATCGGCGCCATGTCCGTCAACCTCATTCCGTGCGACGTCCCCCAGGATGTGTACAGCGGGGTGGCACAGCAGGTCAGCCCCCCCCCCCCCCCAACCATAACCCTTCCACCACACCACCAGCAACACGCTTTTAAGAAAAGGAAAGGCATGTTTATTCATATAGCGCCCTTCAAACAAAAAGTCAATTCAGAGTGCTTTGCATGGGGCAGCAAAACACAATCAGCCGCATGCTGGCGTTCATTTACTATCGCATTTATGTTTCCTGTGTGTTATGTTAGTTTCCTTTTGCATTCAGATGAATGACTTCAGTCCCATGGCGGGCGAGGGATTGGAAGTGTTATGAATAAAATTAAAAGTTTGTTGGGGTTATGCCCTGCATTTCATGCCACTGACGTTCTGCTGTCCTGCATGGCTGAGCAGTCTGCTGGGCAGGCTGCCTCTCCCCTCGGGGGAACACAGGGCAACTCCCCAAGGCACCAAGAGCCAATTTAAAACACTCTGTCCTGCCATGAGCCTGCTTATCTCAGAGAGAGAACAATTTGGAGTGCATAGTGGACATATTGATTTTCTTTCTTTGTTTGGCTTCCTTCTATACTGGAGGAAACATTGAGTGTGTCTGCTGAGAAGGGGACTGGCCTGGCACTGGCCATAGTCTTCTGGCAGGCTGACGGACAGTAGAGTGTAGTTTTATAAATCCTGTGAACTACAGGCGAATGTGAACTTCTCTTACTAAAATGGACGCTATGATTATTGAGAAAGGGCAACCTGCCTATTGGATAACTGCTTGCGATTAACTGCATTTAAAAGTATTGTATTTCTAAGTTTGCATCAGAAGCAAGTTTACACACAAAGTAGATATCGAGATATCGGCTTCGGTCTGTGTGCTCATGACCCAGCCTCACTGCAAGACAGTAAATCAGACCAAGTCTCCATATTAAGTGTGTTAATCATGTTCCTCTCGCTCACAAGCCACACCTGGCTTTCCACCTACAGCTAATTCCTTGGCCACACCCCTTTTTATCTACAGACACATGGAAATGGAAATCAAAGCAGCCCTAAAATGGATATTTTAAACAGTCACTGATCCCCTGAAATCAAACCTCATTGCCAGTGGCATTTCTAGATTTATTTTGTATTTTTCAATTGCTCTGCGAAATGGCTTCTGATTGGCTAGAATTGTTCCAGACGATGTCATGATTGCCCTACATACTAATGCAAAATGAAGTCGGCTTTACTATGCCTGGTGTTAATTGTAGTTTTTGGTAACTGTGTGTGTGTGTGTGTGTGTGTGTACGTGTGCGTGTGCGTGCGCGCATGTGCGTGTGTCCGTGCTTGTGGCCTGTATGTGTGTGCGTGCATGTGGCCTATATGTCTGTGCGTGTCAGGTGGAGGAGTTCCGAGCGCGGGATGCAGAGAAGGGCCTGAAGACCGCCCAGGCCCTGGAGGGCTTCATCAACAGGAAGGTGGTCAAGCAGACGGTGATGACGGTGGTGTACGGGGTCACGCGCTACGGGGGGCGCCTGCAGATAGAGAAGAGACTCAAGGAGATTGATGAGTTCCCCAAGGTACGGGGGGGGGGGG
>OMNO01013512.1:2721-13426 GCA_900303215.1 Trachyrincus scabrus | reverse complement strand
AAATCAATGTCGAAGACTCCTGCCATGGCGCCGGCGTCCCTCTCTCTCTGTAGGCTGTAGTCGTCTGGTCCACCGCCTCATGGGAGCACCATTACTACTACTACTACTACTACTACTACTGCTACTACTGCTGCTGCTGCTGCTGCTGGTGGTGCTGGTGGTGGTGGTGCTACTACTACTGGTGGTGGTGGTGGTGCTGGTGCCGGCTAAACCAGGAGCCATGCGCCGCTCGCAGTGCGCCAGTAATATCCCACCAAAACAAAACTCCGGAGCGGAAAGTCAACAAAGGAAGCATCCGGTGCACGAGCTCTCCTCTCCTCTTCTGGGTCGGCGTGTGGGACAGGACGATGCTATTTATATATATATCCATCCATCCATCCATCCATCCATCCCTTGTTGTTGTTTTAGTGCATCCATTTCCCATCCATGTGCACGTCATGTTGAATGCAGATTGTTGACACACAAATGCAAATAAATCAATGCTGTCTTTTTTAATTTATTTTTATTTATTTTTATGTTGCTGTTTTATTCAGTCCATGTATGAGTTTATATAACGTCCCAAATTGATAATATCAAATATAACACACAATTATTATTATTTTTTACACCAAGGTCACGATATGAAGGTGAAACCGTTTACTTGGCCAGTATCTAAAAAACAATTAATGACCAAGAGGTTGATAATGGAACAACATAGGACTATTATTGCACTGCATATCCTTGTATTGCCACATGACACAGCCCATATCAGTAATGGTTAACAGCATAATTCACTAGTATAGTTTAGCGAGCAGGCTGCTTTAATAAACACCAACTGTATATCCTTGCAAAGGTTGACATATTGTTGAGCATATTTTCACCAGGGCTTATCCCACCGTGAAATTACAGTATCTAAGAGGATTTGGGGAAGACCCCAGGCGGAGCAGTGTTGCTATGGTAACTGTCTAAATAACTTTTGATAGTTTGTTTTATTATTGACCAACGACCACATGCAGCTGCATTCTGGAAACAGAATATGAATGTGTTTTTTCATGCATATTTCCTGTTTAGTTTTGCCTTGTTTAGGTTTACAATAGAACAAACCAGACATTCCTAGAAAGTCTCAGAGGTCTTTGTGTGAGTGCTTCAGTTCTGGTTGTTGGTTCAAAGCCCCACCAGCTTCACTCTTTCAGTGGAGCCATCCCTTTTGTTAAAACTTTACGTGATTGGAAATGATCGGCCCACCGTAAAGAATAAGAATAAAAACCGATCTACCCGTCAAACTCATTCACCCCCTGATTTTTAATCTGTAAAAGAAAGTTACAGTCAGTCAAGGAAAGGTTACACAGTGCAGGTGCAACATGAGTGTTCATATCAATGGAGGTAACTCTGTTTTCCTTTTCCTGACAACCAAATAGAGTTCTTTTTTCATTTAAATGATTAATATGGCGGCCCTATATTATCTAGTAGAAATAATTAAAGGTTGCAATTGGCACAGAAATCAGCAACATGTTTGTTTAGACCTGAAAACACAGACAGACAGACACAGACACACACACACACACACACACACAGAAAAAGGAGATCTATTTTTATTTCAGGGCCTGTAAACATGTCATGTCATGTACACCCGGAGCAAGGTTTTGCTTCTTGACACGTATGATTTCTGATGGCCCTGGGCCAGTCAAAAGGTTTACCACATGATGTTAGTTAGGTAGTATTTATTTCTCAGAGAGCAAATATATTTAGTTGCATTTCAGTTCCGAATCCAATGCATTCAGAAGGACATTTATTGGACAATTTCTCTCTCTCAAGACTGATTGAAACGCTCTTCTCTTCAAACAATAATGGATGATGCATCTTCGCAAACAGCTGTATGAAGTGACGGGTGTAGATTGAAGAAGCC
Source organism: Trachyrincus scabrus (assembly GCA_900303215.1). Classification (NCBI taxonomy): domain Eukaryota; kingdom Metazoa; phylum Chordata; class Actinopteri; order Gadiformes; family Macrouridae; genus Trachyrincus; species Trachyrincus scabrus. The sequence continues at coordinate 11,541 of OMNO01013512.1, read as the reverse complement.
GAATGGCACATTGTACCTGTTAAAACTGTTACTAGTTATTAGGGTAACACTTTACAATAAGGGTACATTAACCAATGGTAATGGTGTTCATGTTAACTAAGGTATTAATTTATACATTATTTAATAGGGTTGGGGTTAACCCACTAACCCTAACCCTATGCTAATGATATATAATAATGCTTATTACTGCATTAACTAATGTTAATTAATGGTTAATTAATGTACCCTTATTGTGAAGTGTTACCGTTACTAGTCATTCACTTTAAGGCCATGAACCTTTCTAACATTTTTTATGTGTTCTAAAACCTAAAAGAGTGCAATAAAGCAGTAATTACTGTACAATGTACAATGAAAGTGACAGTTTAAAAACACATGTGTAGTGTCAGCGGAGGATCGTGTATTCAGACAAAGGAGAGGGGGAAATGAAAACAGAATAATGAGTGAGTGTAATGGCGCACCTTTATGACAGTACAGCCCGTATTCAGGAGGAAGTGGTCCCATGTCCCGTAAAATGGATGTGTGCTAGGATGACAATATGTTCCCCATCTTTAAAGTGCCATAATGGATGCACGTTCTCTCTGGCCGGACGTCAAACGCACTTACGAGAAGAGGTGCACTACAGAAAGGAATACACAGATATCATTTCCATATAGAGACAGCCCAAAATCCAGAGCGATCCAGGAAAGAAAACTGGGAGGGATTTCAACCCTGAGTTGTAATTTGACTTTGTTTACTCTTTGTGGTCATACACGTCGTACCGTGGAGCTGCCGGGCCTGTTCACAACACAGACCCCACACAATGGGTTGACAAGCTAGTTTGGAGACACTGAAACCAGTTCTGTTAGGAAGTAGTGTGCTCACGTGCACCACTGGTGTGGAGTGAATGAGGAATGAGAAATGGGGAAGTTATATCTTTTTGTAGACGGCTATGGGGTCCAGTCGATCACAGTAGTATCACATGTCTTCTGTAGGAAAGCAAATCACAGTAACATTGTGCCAAAGTATTCTGTTTTGTCAACATGCAACTATGCTATCAACATAAAAACCCAATATATATTTTATTGTCTTTATTTGGCCTATTATTACACTATAACGAACGACGACTAGGAATGTTGAACAGAATGTGTTTTTGTCTTTCATCAACTGTTCTTTTCTGGGTCATTGTAGTAGGCTGTTGCTCAATTCTCATGTACAGGGAAGAGTAAAATACTTTCCCAGCATCGGTATGCTTAGAATGAGGTGGAGGAAGAAACGAAATAGTTGCCAGATAGCATCATAACAATGACACACACACACACACACACACACACACACACACACACACACACACACACACACACACACACACACACACCAGTGCGCTCTGGCTGCACCTTGGGGCCACCCTGCGCGAAACATCAACATTCTCCAAAGTCTTCTTTTTGTTTTGTTCTCGGTAAGATAAAGGAACGCGCCGTAGCGAAACCTGAAAAACCGGGGCGGCCGCCGAACTTTTTCCTTGTAGGCTTGTAACAATAGCTGCTCTCTCCGTGCGAAGTGCCGGTGGCAGTGTCCCGGTCTCGGTGACGCCACGGAGGTCACCGGACCGAGACAGAGCGGCCCAGTAAAGCAGCCAGGACTTGCGTTTAAACAGAGAAACTATAGGGATGCCCAATGAACCTGCCCGTGAAGGAATGCCCAATAAGTAACTACATCTGTTAATAATATCCATATATGCTTTTACTTTATTGTAGACAGGACTGTTAATCGTGATCGACGTGACCCATGATGGTTTCTTTGAAAGCAGGATATTCCATTAGGCCTATTTGAATAGGCTTAATGCACACTTATATTCTCCATACCAACAGAGTAGAACAGGTAACAAATACCTAATAAACCTAAATAATTCAATAAGAAATAATAAACCATAATAACGGCCTACTTCTACTTCTAGACCTCTAAATCTACAACTACTACTACGACTACTACTACTAGGGTAACCTACTAAACCTACCACCAATGTTAATAATACCAAAAATACTACTGAGAATAATAATAACAATAATAATAACAATAAAAATAATAATAATAAGCAGAACATCTCTTAAAGGCCCATAGCCTATGATTTGTTACAAGTCAAAGAGGCCTATTAGTTTTATGTTAGTTACATATTACATATGCTAGATTATTATCACATATTTCTAAAATACAAAGCTGATATCATATAATCGACAAGTAAAGAAACGGCTAAATAACCCTGCGATATAACTAGTTGAGGTCTGCCCACCGTAGCCCTCCGTCAGCATTACGTTAACAAATGGCATTATTATACAATTACGACTGTGTCACTCAGTAGGCCTATGCCTACTCGGTTTGCAAGAGTGTATATAATGTTATATTTAAACGGCAAAAGTGGCAATGCATATCCCGAACAACACATTTGCGTTGAAGCTTCGATTACAAACGACAAATCTGTAAAAAATTCAAACCCATTTTCTTCCGTGCCCCAGGTAGGCTAATCCGTTGTGTGCAAATTGGTCGCATAACTACACCGGCTCCACGAAGGGTGATCGGGAATAGATACCGGCAATATTTATATGTTACAAAAAATACATCTTTCCTAAAAAACAAAAGAAACACGAAAGACAGACGAGCTCTCTGTGCACTCCACGGTCCACGCGAGAGAAATCTGCTCGCCTGACTGTGTGTGAACTCTTCCTGAACCGAGATGTAAGTCATACGGTGATAAATCACCGCAAGACACACAAACTCTGCCATTTACAACCAAGGGAGCCTATTCCTGGCCTGCTTACCTTATCCTCTGACGACGAATGCAGAGCACGCCGCAATAATTTCTCATTCAGCGACGAAATCGATCAAAGCCGTAATCCAGATAAAAGTTTAGGTAAATGCAGCTGGTTTGAACAGCAACAGACTGCGCCCCATAGACCATGCATTGGCAACCACAACACAAAAAAAGGGGAGAGTACCAGGAGGACTCCTCGTGCAGGAGAAACGAAATCCTTTCTCCTTTTTCCTTTTTTCCCCCCCTCCTTCTCCTATTTGACGTGGATGGGTAAACTGAGATTACGAAAGCATGCGTGAGCACTCAGGTCACGACGATAAGCGCTATCTGCCCTGACGATTGAACTTATCACATGCTCGATGCTATACCCGGGCTTCATACACATATTAAACTGTGGCCAAGTGCTAGGCTGGACTATGTCGTCGTTCACAGGTCCACCATGCACACACCAGTGAACTCCCCCGAACCATAGCGTCACCATAGACAAGAAAAATTATGCAAATTACGCAGCGCCAAGCTATGTCCAAATCAACTGACTGCCTCTCCACACCCACTAAATCAGTCAGTGTGTATGTGAAGAGAAGAAAAAAACACACACAGACACACACACACAATACACACGAGCCGCAGCTGCAAATATTTGTTTTCTTTGCATGTAATGTTCTGCGAGGAAATATTACGGCATGCCGGTGTGTAGTGCAGTGTGGAGCCACCGCTGACAAGGGTTTCCCAGGGATTAAACAGAGCTTCTATTCACCGATTAATCATTAACCAACCTCTCCGAGACAGTGCTCTATCCTTTTCAAACACAAAACGGGCTTTAATGGACACGGTCCTATCGTTTTTTTTTTGGGCAGGGGATATTTTAATCGGATTGCAAACACCAACAAAAAAAAACCCCATAGGCGTCTCCCAGGAAACAAACAAGGTGAATGAAATCTTATTTTTTTATTTCCTGATACAACACGACCGACTGCTACCAGGAGCTAAGCGAGGAAAGATCTTCGGTTTCATTGCGCGGACGGAGGAGCACACGCAGCGAGGCATCAGAGTGAGCGAGGGGAGCCGACAGCAGGGGAATCCCTCTGCATGTTAATGGTGTCTTTTGTAGACCAAAGGGAAGGAGAGAGAGAGAGATACAAGATTTATGTCCTCTCGCTTCTTCGGCCTGTAAACACGTCAGTGGCTCCTTCTCGTTTCGTGTGAGGCTCTGGGACGGAGACACAGCGACACAATTAGAAAGTAGCGCAGCACACCAGCGGCGTGGGAGGGAGGGCGAGTGGGACAAAGATTCACGCATTAGGATCTTTTTTTTTTTTAGCCAACGTGGCTTTTCTTTTCCGAACAGCAGTACGGGGGCATTTGTATAATTATTTACCCCGTTGTCTCTCTTTTTGGTGAAACGCTGATTTGGTGTTTCTCTTTAAAGTCACCATGGCTTGAGGGTTAAATGTCAACGGGTTAGTAGTGGGTCGCGTCGCTGGGGCTAAATAATGAGACACAACAATTTAGCCTTGTGCTGAAATGTAGGCCTGAATGCAAAAAGAAAAAAAAATGGTGGCTGGAGTTGGAAATAGCCAACACTAGCCTATATCTGGGGAAGACCATATGCCAGGGCCTAGTCAGAGAGAGTGTTTTCCGAAGGGGTACAAGGCGACGCGCTCTTGGTACGATTCCCTTCGTCATTTTTATAGTGATGAATTGCGCGACAAAGACAAGTGGACGAGTAGGAATTATTGCTATCAGCCTCCTCCTATGCTGCTGCTGCTGCTGCGAGGAGATGTGAAATGCTTAGGCCGCTGTGTGAGTGCCTCGGATACGTTATTAGAAATTGAATAAGGATATTATCACCAAGCATTCATAACTTGAAATCGATACGGATATAGAGCTGGCATGTGCGACTTACCGGCGGCTAAGCAGGGTCCGCTGACGACCGCACAAGGGCCTGCGTTCACCGCGACAGTCTTCTGAAATAGAGACACAGAGCGCACACTGAAAAACACCGAAACACGCAAACACGTTTATCGTGCGATAATATGTGTAATGTTATTTATGTGATTTGGGCTTTAAAATGATGCCTCATTTGTGGACACACAAGCTTCAAGGCAGATTGGGCCTGTAGATCAAGCAAAGCAAATATATAGGTCAACTAACGTAGGGCCTACTATTTGTATATTGAGTTTAATTACACAGAATTATTGTGTTCATTGTAACAAAATACACTAAAGCAATTCATTAGCCGCATGGATTATATTATTGCAATTGTGGTGGCTGTAATAGTGTACTTAATCTTTTTTTAATCAGTGAAATAATACATAAATACATATTTCTAAGTCTCTAAAGCAATGGCCACCTCGTTTAAAACACACACACACACACACACACACACACACACACACACACACACGCCATGTATATACTAATAACACAGCCAGACCTGAATAAAACCTGGCATTGGGAGTGAAATTAACTAACAAATACAAACTTATGCTTATTAATTATCAGGACTTGTTTTATGAGGTGTTTCTTTCTGGTATTTTCCACCACTATGCTGGGAATGGATCGAATAGTCATTAGCTCTCGCGCGGCGGCTTCCCTTAAGTCCCCGTGCCCATAAATCACACGCGGGCGTCGTGACCTCGGCGCGGCCGCGCGGTCCTGGACGGCACTCTGTCTTCCATTATACCCTCGTTCCCCTCGCCGGCCCACTGGCTTCCCTTACTGTTTAAGTAGCTCGCCTTGATTTATCATTTACTCAAACAAATCCACGTTAAAGAGACACGATTATTGCACATGTATTGGACAACTTCAAGGGCCTTTGGAATGGAATACTGTAGGCCAGGCGTTTTAATGAACGCCTTGCCCGATTTTATTTACAAACACAACGTGGGCTAATTTATTGTGTTTGAATTGCACATGAAAAATGAGAATTAGAAGTAGCAAAATGAAGAACTTGATGTATATTTTTTGAAATAGTTGAGCTCATTGTGCATGCAAGTACAAGCCGTTGGCAATCCTGTTCACGTTTACAGTAAGCTGTGCATTTTAGAGGGACATTTATAATTCGTTTGAAAAGCTTGATGCGTTAAGGTGCTTTTGTAAATCACCGATGCCCGCAGATAGTAGAATATTAATAGCCTCCTATTACGGCTGCTTTTCCAGCCAGGCGAGAAGCCGCTACTCTTTTCTCCTGACCCCAAGCCGGCGCGGCAATAACTCACGACAATAATGAACAATCGGCGGAAATACCTCAAAATAAAATCCATCCTCCCAACGAACGGACTCTGATTTTGTCCTCGTGGAAAAAACATATCCGTCCGTGAAAGCAGTATAATATCATCCACAAAACCGTGATCCCTCCTTCCTATGCCTTTCCTTTCTCCCTATCTTTCTATTTCTCTCGATTAAAAACTACAAAGCCCCGACCCCCCTCGCGGAAAGTGGGGGTAACTCGCAAATCAGCATCACATGCCCGGACCGAGACGACGGGTTTCTCCCCCGTGCCATAACGCGGCACGGTGTTCTGCGCCCGCTCACGTGACGCAACGTCAACTTAAATCCCTTTTATTTGAGTCCGTGAATCATTAATGGAGGCAGTCGTTTTGCCCCCGAGGAGAAACGGATCCGTTTGGACGGAGAAAAAAGAGGGTTTACATGACATTACAATGTGTCTGGCAAGAGGAGCGGGTCTCTCGCAGAGAAACAGCTTTTCCGCATGTCGCCCATTCAGAGGAGAGAGAGAGAGAGAGAGAGAGGGTTGTTCTGTCAGTTTTAAAGTGCCATATATTTACTGGCCATTAACGCTAAGTGAGCTTAGTGTGCGATACCTGCTATACTATGTTGAGTTTAAGTCGCAGCGACTGGGCTTTTTTTGGAAGTAGGAGTAGGACGTTTCGCGGCGACGTGAGACAATTCGCACTGAGGAAGACGGAGAGCATTTTAGCTTCCAAAACATCCCTTTAGGGTGCCCTAATTAGGGTGCTACAACATCTCCTCTTTAGGAATCAAGGACCTTACAGTGGAAAAAGCCCGAAGCGAGTACTCAATGCTGCCCCCGTTCTTTACTCTTGAGTTATGCTACAGCGCCGTGCGTCTCAGTTACCGCCGTGCGTGATGTCGACGCACGGCGGTGATAACTCACGACGGCGTTACCTGCTCCGTCTTCTGGGAAGACGCGTGCGCCGCGGTGGTCCTAAGTGGTACATGTACCTATAGCCTGTGTGTCAGTCAGCGGTGGTGCTGAGAGTATGCGGCTCTAAATATGAGACGACCCAACGGTTAGTGCCGTGACCCTACAGATCACAGCACGAAGCGCTACGCAGCCTGCATTGACTTGCGAGTTTCCTATGAGCAGTTGAGTGATGTAGTAGTAAATTATAGGGTTGGAGCGAAGGGGATTTGGAGGGCCAGTATACTGGGAGTAGGCTGTAAAGTATGTGGAAATGGGGCTACTCAAGTGATCATATTTTTCATAGGCCTACCAAATATATCTATACGAGTCTACCATAATGAATATAATATGTTTTATTGTTTGTATAATTTTGTTATTTGACCTCTTGGATAAATGTTTTGACCTACATAGCTTCTCGAGGTATTGCCAAAACTTCTTGACCGGAAGAGCTCTCTCTCTCTCTCTCTCTCTCTCTCTCTCTCTCTCTCTCTCTCTCTCTCTCTCCACCGTTTGGCGCTTATTTCCCGTCAACATGGAGTTGCGGGCGTGGAAAAGACCAGCCACCTCAATTAATCATTCTGGGCGGACATGAACATCACCCCCACTCCCACACCAGCCTTTGTCTTCTCAAACTACAAGTTGAGCAGTAAACTTTTAAAGGCACGGGCTGGAGAAGAGCATATATTTCAATGCATCTACACAATGAATGCAAATAATATTAAGGGCGAGAACACCGCGTGCGTAATAGCGTTACAATTTAGATTTAGTTTACGCGGTGCTTAATTATGTTATGGAGCGTGCTATTTCAAGGTCTATTACGTTTGTACTTTGTTGTTGTTGTTGTTGTTGTTATTTTATTTTATATTAGTACTTTTTTTTACCGCGATTCATATATTTATTCAAAATCTTCTTGTTTACCCAGGATCGTCAACAAGGAGACTCTGGAGACAGAGAGCTTGGCGGACGGAACGCAGACCCGTCACTCCCACGCAGGCTTTCGACAGCGCACCTTAACTTTTCCCTGACCCGGGCAGAGACACCTAGCAACGAGTGTGAAGTTATTCGGAGTTTAAAAGCCAGAAGTCGTGCAAAAAAAGCAGGCTCTTAGTCTGTTACGGATATTGTTTTTGTATCTTCTTAAGACCTTATGGCAATACCTTATAAGACCCAGACCCTTACTGCTGTTGAATTTACTAGGCTAATATTGTTTGAACGTATTGTTTGAACGTCTATAAGATGTCTCCGCTGTTTGAATAGGGGGAGATATGCAATCGCAAATGCATATTTGCTGACAACTAAGGGGAATTAAAGGCGCAAAGCTCTCGTCACCATTCTGTCTTTGGATGGCGGCCAGAGAGCGGAAAATATCGCCCCACAATGTTGACATTCGGAAGTCTAACGAGTAGGCTTATGTTACCGATAAACTCCCGCAAAGATACACGCTACTCGCAGGTTTACAACCGCCCGCATCAAAGGCTAATGTGAAATCCAACAGTTGATCTAAACAGTTGTTCACAGTTTCAGGGCAGAATGGGAGTTTGAGATGCTTTGAGATGTGAGTAGTTTCACGGTTGTGGATTGTTCTACTAGTTTCAATAAAGAGTACGTTTCTGTTTGTATTGTTTGTGTTGTTTTAACTCTCTTCTATTTTCAAAACTATAGAAACTATACTAAAATAGATTACTAGAATTACAATTACTGTATAATAATAATAGGCTAATAACTAAGTCTCATGATAACAATAAAATACAAATCATAATAATAAAATACAAATCATAATGATAATAATAATGATCAAAAGAATAGGCCTAATAATAATAATAATAACAATAATAATAATAATAATAATAATAATAATAATAAT
>OMNO01013461.1:11901-30827 GCA_900303215.1 Trachyrincus scabrus | reverse complement strand
AGTGTTTTTTTTATAATTTTTGCTGCAGTAGATTGTTTTTCATTATACAATCGCTGCATTGAGATAATTAAGATATTCCCAAGCCTACCTACTTTATTTGGTGACATTTTAGCAAAAGTTGCCTTCTTCATGTAGGGGCTCAGGAGGATTGCAATGCACGGCTGCACCCGCTGTGGGCAACAGAGAAAGTACATGATGAATTTTCATAATAAAGGCATAGGCCTAATAACAAATTGGACATTTTAATAGTTGCATACAACAGTATATTTTAATCTAACATGCAATCATTTCATATCAATTTCAATTTCATATCAGAATAGACACGCTTTGTGTAACAGGGGAGACTGTGGCGGGCTGCCACAGTCTGTGCCAGAGAGATAACTCCTAAACGAATTTAAAACGACATTTAAAAAGACATTTAGGGCAGCACCAGTAGTCTATTGATAACGATATCATGGTTGACTGTATCAAGGGCAAAGACATTTTTATTTCTTTTGTCATGTCCACTTCCGATTATATGGGGGACCAAACAGGACCAGAACAGCTAGCTTGGTCTAACAAAAACAACAGTGTACCTATTGCTTTCTTGTTTCATTGCATTGAAACCAGCTCTACAAGAACAGGTAAATACCATGAAAGGTGAGTAGCTGAGTCATTTTTTATACAGTGCCATTTGGGCACAGTGCCATAACTTTGAGGAAATAAATAGTTGATTTACCTGTATTTTAATGTTCTATTATTTAAAGGATATATCTAACTTGCTGAAAAACATATTGGTCGAGCTCAGACACCTAAATCGTATTATATTTAGGTATATTAACAACATGTGACACGCAGGATATGTCCACCCTGTTAAGGACATAGACATAACTATCTAAATGTGTTTTCAGTACATGATTGCTATTAAAATTACTTTTTCATAGGAATCTTATGTCCCTCACTCTAACTCGATATATATATATTTTTTAAACTTTTTAAACAGCATATATTGAGAAAAACAAGTGCATATTACGAGAACGGGACATATTCTTCTACTTTTTTTCTTGAGAAAAGTGAATTATGATAGGAATTACTCCAAGTTTCTAGCATGTATAATCAACCCCTTTCATATATTTATGTAACTACAAATATACACTTGATATTTGGTAATTTCATTAAACTATGATAGAAAAATCCCAACATAACAGGGTGGACAGAAGTCTAACAGGGTGGAGAGTAACATAACAGCGTGGACAAAACACCAACAAATGACAATGAATTTTATTAACATGTATAAACTTGTTTCTAAATATACACTTTACATTCACATCACATATCTTTTTTATTTCCTTGTGTATATATTTCACTTAAAAATTATTTCATTGGACAAAATTAATTGAACATAAGCTCATAAGATGAACATAAGCAAACATACGCTCTTCTCAAGTGTAAAAAGAACACAGTATAACACATAATAACTCACACAATTTTAATACTTGAGTTTGATTTAAAATGTTTGCTTAACAGAATTCACATATCCCCAAGTGGGCTTGTTGACTACATTACACATTGTGCACTCACAACACATAACTTTTAGTTTTGTTTACAAAATGATTTACATATATTTCCCCAAGTCTTCTAGGTATTTCCATGTGGACTTCTCTAGTTGCACAGAGCACTTGTTGAGTGCCTGTGCCTCTGGTATAAGACACAGTAGTTGCTCATCTGTATACCTGTATATCTTCACGTGGACTTGGCCAAAAGTATTTATTCACCCCATTGCGGTGCATGCACTTCACCTGAATGCTATGCTCCTCCATGGCCATGATGATGCCGGGGTACACTTCATTGTCATAGTTGACAACACACCACTCCCCAATGTACTTGCTGTCAACTATCTCTGGTCGACATGGGGTCTCTCTGTTTTGCGTCGGGGGTGTCACTGGCACTCCATTCAGAGTAGTTTTTTTTGCCCTGGCCCTGGCTGCTCTTTGCCTCCCTCCATTTCTTCCTGCTTGCCCTTTTCTCTCTCACTGATGTCATTGATACCAGTCTTTATGCCTTTCTCTCGTTCCCTATGGCATTTTTCTCAAGGTATCGCTGTCTTCTCTCTGGGTCAGTATCACGGCGTGCTCTATAACGCTGCTGTGATTCAGCTGCACTTAGTGCGGGTGCCATTCCTAAACAAATAAATAAGTTTCCTTATATCCCATACATAAAAATATACAATATATTATACACATATGGCAACAAATCTTGTTATAAGTCAACATTACTATCTACATGTCCACCTTTTAGGTAGGTGTCCCCCCTGTTAGTTGAAGGCTAACAGGGTGGACACTAACAGGGTGGACATTTTGAGCTAAAGTTAGCCTTTAGCTTGCCTGTGACAGAGATTGAGCTAGCATAATCTTGAATACTCAATGAGGAATCTATCCTTTTTCAAACAAACATTTTGAAATCATTCAATTTGATTGATCTCCTCTATACTTAAGTCTAACAGGGTGGACACGTTATGTTCAAACACATCAAACTCACTTAATAAAAGCATAAAAATCAGATAGTAAGAGAGATAGAAAAGGACTCAGCTTACCTGAGTTAAGTTTCCCACCACTGATGTGATGTTACCTCATGAGAGTGATGTCATGGTTGAGTATGGATTTCTTCTTAAAGGGACAGTAACGCAATTCAATAGGGTGGTCACCCAGGGGGCCGAACATAAAACCTTAATTTCTTTGTACAAAATGTAACAATTTTGATGAAAACAAAATTTTGATTAAATAGATTTTGACCAGGAAAATTAAATCATAATGAAATATTTGGAAATGTATGTTTTTAGTAGTAATTTTTTTTAGATCAAAGTTGAATGAACAGCACTGGGGACATAGCAAAATCCCATACAACTCTTGAACCAAAGCTTTTAAAATGTAAAAAACAACACCTTAGAAGCCCATATCATTGTATTCATAATAAATAACACTTGACCATACATGAAAAACCTAATGTATTAGTATTTGTCCAAATTTAGACAATATTACAACATGATTTGTACTGGGGTACCTTTTGCGTAAAAGGCACCATATAAAGAAAATGACCCATATAACTTCAACTTTGGTCATAGGGGCGGAACTGGTTATTTGGGGATGGCAAACTGGGAGAATACTGTACCAGCATCTGATACAGTATTAACAAGCCCAGGCAATAGTAAGGAGAACTATAATACAGGCAAAATGGACTCATTGGAGGACATTTTGTGATTATATTAGGAGGTAAACTCCAGGAGAGGTGTGGGGGATGTTTAGAAAGATGGGAGGGGACAGGGTGGAATGGAGCTACCCAGTGCTGTAGAGGTAGTTTTGTTGGTGTCCACAGTTCTCACTGGCCGTGGTGGGGGGGCTTGCTGTGGTCTTCAAGAACCACCTAAAATGTATTTCCTTCATCAGCAATTATCCAATAGCCCTCCAAACCCAAATCGAAGACTAGTTTCTTATCAGAATGCTCAGAGATCATCTGTGGTTCTTAAATTATGAGTCATTACGGTTGGTGATTTTAACATCCATGTTTATGACCTTTCAGACACATTTGCCTCTGAATTGTGTACCATCACAGAGTCTTTTAATCTGGTACAGCATCTATTAGGCCCAATGTATGACCTTGGGAAGGGAATTTGTGCTTGATCTGACTCTGGTGTCAAATAACATTGCTAACTTTAGACCTTGTTTTTACCTTAGGAATTCCCATATTTTCACTCTGTCTGGAGGATTTTGTTTCCGACCATAAATGTTTTTTATTTGATGCCCTGTTCAAATCTATTCCCAAAAAGCTTAAAAGTACACTCCTGCATTTTTTAGAATTGTTCATCTGAAAAATTCACATCTACCTTTACCAGGTTGAGTGACTTTTCACAGCCCACTCAGTTAAATCATTTGGCCGACCATTTGAATTCCCTTTGCACAGCAACGCTAGATGCCGCTGCCACTTTTAAAAACAGGTCTGTAACCGCAGCTAAGCCACCCCCCTGGATTATAATGCATCTATTCTCAGTTTCAAAAGAGATTGCACGCTGCCTGAGTGCAGGTGGAAAAAGTCCAAACTTTCAGTTCACTTATGTCGGAGATATACTTGCTTTTAACCACGCGTTCGCGTGCGCATGATGGCTGCCTCGCGTATCCTGCATCCGTTTGGAGCGTTGGTTGTGCACGTCCGTAAAAATGTATGCTACGCATCCACAAAGTACAATACGCACATGAACGGTATGGGCAGTGTATGGGACAGTATGAGGATGTGACAGGGTCAGGGGTCAGTATGCATGTCAGCAGCGACAACAATGGCGGAAAGTTTTGAAGACAAGTAATACCTGTCACTGCCAGATTTTTGTCGCTGCCCGATCTGCGCCGCGCATGCATGAGCGTAAACGAGCAGAGCCAGACGGGCGACACTTGTAGCCATAGATGTAGCTTGTAGCTGCCCGATTTGCGGCATCGTGTTGAAACACTTAACGGCCACGTAACTGGGTTTGCATCGTCTATTACCACTTTTGTTGTTTTTGTGATCATACACCAGTGCTTAAACGATATACATGTATTGACACACACAACAGTTTACATAATTACACAATATCCCATCATTATACGAGCCACAAAATGCAATCTATTAATTGCAGTTATTGTTTGTTAAATTAGTTGTGAATAATACTATGCTTAATAATGTACTTGTACTACACAATTTAGATGAGTATAATGTAATCTAATCTAATAAACAATAACTGCAATGAATAGATTGCATTCTCTGGCTGCCGTTAAAGTAATTGAAATGTAAACATAGATCCCACCGGTTTGAGATTAACACTGCCATCTATTCGGCGTGGCAATACTACGGTTAGAATGTCTGTATGGTGATGACGTCATGTCAACATGGTGGCGCTCCTGTTTGATGCCCGCTCCTCTTTTGAAATTGCTTTCTGTAAAACAAAGTAAGCTGTCTCACCCATCAGCACGATGTGAGTTCACATCTTCGAAACAATACTTTGACAAACACCATATTCATTTTTGCATATACATTTGTTTTCTAGTTGTCAAGTCACCTGTATAAACAGGCTTTTATGCTTTTATGTCTGTTAAACACTTTGTGACAGCCTGTGTAAAAAGGTGCTATATAAATAGAGATTGTTATTATTATTACTACTATTGCTACTACTACTTATAAGTAAGACAGTATACTGTGTGTGTGTGTGTGTGTGTGTGTGTGTGTGTGTGTGTGTGTGTGTTTGTGCATGCGTGCGTGTGTGCGCGTGCATGTGTATGAACATTTCATTAACATAATGGTAAATTGGTGAAACCATGATGGGCAGATTCTAAATGTTGGTTTATACTACGAAGATCTCTGGTGGGAAATTACTGGCATACTGCTGCACAGGAACTGATGCGGTTTACGTATTACAAATATCAGGAAACTACTAGGGTAGCAGACACTGGGATCTGCTGCTGCAGATACTACAAGATAGAATGGATTGAAAGACCTGTTGAAAACCCAACAGTCAAAGGTGTATACAATGAGCAACAGCAAAACACATGAAATACATTTGATTGAAGAATAGAGTTAAAAGACAGTTAAACACAGTGTGTATGGTAGTCATAATAGCGTCTGTGACGTGATTAAAGAATGAGGACGGCGTAATTATGGTTGTCTGCAATTTCATTGCAGACAACCATAATTACGCAAAATCAGCTGCAAATCAATCTAATTTGATTTGCAGCCAGTCATCCAGGAACTATGTGAATCAGGAATCATAATGAAACAAAAAGAACTGCTACACTTTCGACGTCAGGGTTCGCCATTAGACCAAGTTATCCAGGAAACAATCACGATAGGACATTTCACAATAGTACAATAGTACAATACCTTTATTGAACCATTATCTTTATGTTTGTAAATAACAATCGCTACATTGGGGGGATTTGTATGTGGTTCACAAACTGCAAGCATGGTGCACACACTGCAAGCATGCTTACTATTGAGTAATTTCATTGCCATTAGGTAAAATACAGTGTTTCTTCATTGTAGATGTTGCAGTCCTGGGACCACAAATTGCCCCATACAACACTGTTGGACATTTCAACAGACAGACGAAATCCTGTTGGTCTCTTGACATCAGGACACTCATTAGTTGTGTGAGACACTTTCACTTAAAGCTTAGATAACTGGTCAAAGGTTGTAGATAACTGATCTACAACTTATTCATATTGAGTGTTTTTTTATATTTTAAATGTGTCACTAATTTCAGTCAATTTTATTTCCCACAATATTATTTGTATAATCTGTTCAATGTATAATAATTTTCAATTACATACATAAAAACCCCCAAATGTAAAGTAGAGTACAAAAAACTTTTTGGCAACATTACACATTAAAAAATTTAATAAAGATCTAAATCGAAATATCTAAGACCACATATGCAGGGAATTACAAATGTAGCAATGTAGCATAGTAGTGCTACATAGTCCATGATTTTGGATTGCATAATGCTTAGTGACATAGAATAACGGCACTCACTGTTAAATAATTATTGGATCTATCCAAAGTGCCCCCCCCCCCCCAAACACACACACCAGACACAGCCACAGGAAGACCCTGGCAGGCCCCAGAACTGATAGCATCTCACTGGGCTCTTCATCTCTGTCCCTCGCTGTGTCGAAACTTCACCCATCCCACAAAGGGAAACTGCCAGGCAACGGTCCACTGTATGATGTGTGTGTGTGTGTGTGTGTGTGTGTGTCTGTCTGTGTGTATCATAGGGGTCTAGTTCATACTGGCTTCTCGGCAGTTACCTGGTTAAGGATGCAGCAACACAAATAGTGGTGTCCTGTCTTAAGCCATATTTCTTGACAAGATTAAAAATGGTGCTATACTTTATTTGACCTTATTTATTTATACTTGGTGATTTAAGATAGTGTAGCAGTTATACACAAAATCTGCAATTTCATATAAACACATTGCTGAGCAACATGTCTGGTGTGTAGTGGCAAGTATGCTTTAAATATTATATTTATTGTTTATACGTATATATTGTTTGAATATGATACAAGAGAGACACATTGGCCATGATATTTTATATTTTATTGGACCATATACACGAAAACTAATAATTTTAACATGGAGCAGAAAGATGGATAAGATGACGAATTTCATTTAAATCTACATGAGAGTAAGGAGCTTAATATCATTAAATGCATTCCAGATAATTGTGTAATCCTATGAAGCAAATGGTCTGACAGTCATGTCCACCAACATAACTAGTAACCTATCTTACACTACATTGTACCTAGTAGACTCCTGAATCTCTTGAATCTTGAAAATACTTGCATTAGTCTGGGCTTTTCCATTTGTTTATGCATGGCCCAGATTTTAAAGTCAATATCACCACATGGTCTTTCTACTCCATTAAACCTCCAGTGTTTGGAATTCATCCTCTGTTCCGATTAAAGGTGCTGTAGGTAAGATTTAAGAGCTATTATTTTAGTGTAATTTGTTAGGAATGGCATAGCCATCCATTAGCAAAGTGAGTGAAATGTGAAAAGCGAGAATATCTGTTTTTAATCCATTTTGCCTGTCTTTTACAGGTGTGTGAAATGCAACCTTCCTCAATGGTGGAGAAACGTAGAGAGGCAGCAGAGAGGGACGGGACATTTAGTTTAAAAATATTGCTCTCTTCTGCTCTTTTCTGCTCCCTCTCTGTACAACTTTGAAATCTTACATACAGCAGTTTTAATACCAAAAAAGAATTCAAATCTATTCAAACATTCACATGTATTTTTATTTTATTTTGTGTTCCTGCCACTATTGCACTTGTATAGCCATCCTTGTTAGGAGGGATCCCTCTGTCAAAGTCTCTTCTCTTTTCAACTGGGTTTTTACCTGAGTTTTACCTTGCATTAGGGTAAGGGTGTGTCGTCAAATCTGGGTCTGTAAAGCCTTTTGAAACTGATAAAGGGATATATAAATGCACTTGACTTACAGTACCCACAACCACTCAGTAATGCAATGCAATACTGTGATTTATACACAGATGTAAAGATTCCATACAACTCTAGTTAATCTATTAGATTTACAGTTTGATTTACAGTTTACAATTAGCATTATTTGGAAAAATGTTGTTTTGTATTTAGCTGGAATTCAAGCATCTGTACTAATTTAAAGAGTAACCAAACACACTCTGATAGGTTCAGATGCCATTTTGAGTCAATGGGGTGACTGAGTATTACTCTACCTGTGCTTTGGTGCTGTCCCTCAGGGTTAAATGGTAAAAGTTTGGTTACTCTTTAAAGAAGGTGCTGAGCCCAGGCTCAGCATCTGGGCTCTCCAGCATCCTCCAATGGCTGCATGCTGTGGCGCTGAGCCAGGACGTGTCGCAGCGTCTCCAGCTCCTGCATCAGCTGCCCCATGCGCATCTGCAGCCTCTGGTTCTCCTCCTGCAGCTGGACGGCCCGCTGCTGGGTCAGCAATATGCGCCGCCGCGCCTTGTCCCGGCTCTTACGCACGGCAATGTTGTTCCTCTCACGCCGCAGACGGTACTCCACACTGTTCTTGCTGATGTTCCTCTTGGTGACTGGGAGGCAGGCCCCGGGGGGACCTCCTGAGGGGAGACGGCAGGGGGGCAGCAGAAAGGGAGAGAACTCCTGCGTGTGGAATGGAAAATAAGGGGAAAATGCTGATGAATTCATAGAAAAGGGTGATTTACAATACAATAGTCAAAGAGAGATACACTATACTAGTGCTCCTCTTACATCATGGAAAAGAAGCAAAAACCGAATGAAAGGAAGGAAAGGATATGTATGACATATACTGTATACTGCAGCTGCTCTTACAGAATGATCATGTTTACCTAATGTCATTTCACTCATTTTTCTTATCAAAGAAATGTCATCAACTATTTAACAACTATAATTGCCCGACAATGAAAAGTGAAATAAGAAGAGACAACAAAAAAATGTTTCCTTTTGCAACACATGCAACATATATACAGGCTTGCAATCAGTAACTTATTACTCATGAACTGAACCTAAGCATCATTTTGCTGTCAATTTTGCTGGACTACTGAGTATTATATTTATATATTAAAATACTTGCTGCTTTTTTACTCCAATACATGTATCTATAACAAGCACAATGACTAGATCAATTGAATCAACATAGTCTTAGTTTAGAGAAACCTGATGATGAAGTGTGGGCTTACAAACAAGAGACAATCATTAATATGTTTAGCTTGACTATTATAAATAAATGTATTTCACATGTTAATATAAGCATATTATGTTAAACAAACACTTAATTGTAATTTGTATAGTATAGTCGTCATACTATACTTTTAAGGGAGTTTACTGACCTGCTGAGTGGAGATGTGGTGCTGGTCCGAGCTGGCGGTGTTGCCCATACAAGGCTGCATGTAGGACAGGTATGCCAGTTGCCCCCCCACCCGCTCCTCCCCACCACAGCCTCTGAGCACGCTGCCCTGAGTCTGGCAACCCAGCATCATCTCCAACTGGGCCATGGAGCCGGACGACACGTGCATGCTGGAATCCATAGAGTCCAGGCCCTGGCCCGGGTATGACCCAGACCACTCCTGAATCACTGGGGATCTCCCACTGGAATCTGCCATCTAATTTAATTTGAAAACAAATATAGGGTCTATTTAATGTGAATTGATAGTTGTAGGCCCCCTATGACAGAGATGCTAAGAAATATTGCTAAGCATACCGTTTAATTTCTTTAAAAAAAGCTATAAAATAATTATTTTATTCATACACAACACAGTTTTCTTTTGTTCATAGCAGTCTGTTGCATTTTGTCTGAAACACATAATTTGTTTAGGACTTACTGTGACTCGTGTTCCCATACGCTATACCTTTAAACTTCTTTAAGAAGTTCTCCTTTCTGCTGTCTGAGATAGTCTGAGGAGAGACAGGTAGACTTCTCAACCTCACTTCCTCTAATAATCCCCATCTCTCTCTCCACCCTCTCTCTATAACATAGGACTAGGCTATATATCCCTCTCTCACACACAATTAAATAAAAAAGAATAGCAACAGCAATGAAGCGAAAGATAAACATGTTTTACTGTGTTTAAAAAAATAAGAAAGAAAATAAACTTCATCACATGGAGTTTGGGACTTTTATTTGAAATATGCTGAGAGATCCTGAATCGTAGCGTTATCCCGGTCTAACGCAACGCAATTTCCGGTATCTTGCTTCCTATGCGCTGAGTACGCCAATTAACAGTGCCCAGAGCGAGAATAATAATAACATGACAAGAATAACTACAACAGCCTACCTTTGTAGCCTACTTCAATCACCGCAACACATTCATTTGCAGTTCCGCTCATTGCCAGAGGAGTACATTTGCGAAATGCCGTTGAGGTTTAATGTCCCTCTGCTGATCCTGTACTGGGATCAAAATGGCGGCTTATATGGACAACGTGAGTGAATCGTTGAATAATATAATATAAACTTCTAACTTCTAATTAAACTTCTCATGTAATGATTGCATATTATCTATAATTGTTGTTGCATTCGCATAATTAAAGGTTATTATTAGTTGTTGGTTGTTTTGTATTAACTAATTGCACTGCGTAATGCTTCTATAGGATTCATTTTTCATGTGGCTAACATTACCTTTAAAGTTAAACATTGTAGTTGTCAGTGATTTAAACAAGGGATTATTATGTTGTGTGTTCTTACTATTATACCTTTTTCCTACAGTATTTGATTGAAAGTGATCTACCAAAAGCAGCGCAGCTGTTGAACAATCTAACAGAACAGGTATGATAAACTGTGGCGAATTACAAAAAGTTCTCAATATTTTAACTCAAACTTGAGTTAAGTAGAGTCAAGGTTGTACATCGTATTGACACTTGTTTGGGTAAATATTAAACAATCTAAGTTGCTGAATGAATCAAAGGTCTCAATCCTATCACTGACATCAGTATATTGATGCTGACACTGAACTAGAAACGTATCTTCTAACTGATGTGTCTCATGTTTTAGGTGGTCTTAGTTACAGGCCATATCCGTGACCTGCAGAAGAAGGTTAAAGATGGTATATTTCAGACTGCAAAGGTGAGTCGATATTGGTTCAAATGTCAGTGTTTTGGACCCAACGGCCTATCCACATATTGTTAGGAATGAATATAGCAGGGTTTTTCCTGGCTCAGAATGGGCCTTTGGGGGGTGACTACCCGTGACAGGAAGTATGATCGGTCCGTGTACAGTAAACAAATTATGCATTTTCCTGTTATTTCTGACCATTTGATAAACAAACATGGCTATTATTAGGGATGCACCATAATGATTTTTTTTCAACAGATACGATAACCGATATTTACCTGCTTCTCATGGCCAATAACCGATAAGTTAATAACCTGTAACCAACTGACATCACTAATAATTGTAAACACAAGTTGCAGTTAACACTGCAGGTGAGATTTGTTGTATTAAAACTAGGGGTGCAAATGTGTACTCGAGTAAACGAGTACTCCTTTACTCGAGTACACTCGTCGTGTTACTCGTCGAGTAAACGAGTACTCGTTTACTACTTCAATATATTGTTCCCCCGTGTTCGACAAGTTTTATACTAATGATCGCCCGCCAGGAATGTCCCGACATCAAAACTGAAAGTGAAATTTATAGCAGCATAGCGCTACTGTGGTGGTGTATTAAAAGAATCACATATCTTGATAGCAATTTATGTAGTTTGAAAGTGTTTTTTTAAATAACAATACGAAGATATCTTTTTTTTATAAAACTACTCAAATTTTAAAACATAAGACAGTCAGATTCTTTGGTGAAAGCTTTTTCAAGCTGCTCCTCTGTATCGGATGGTTGATTAGCGCTAAGAACAAAAGAGGCACATTCCTCTCATTAGCACCTTTCTCAAGTAAAAGTAGTGAAAAATGACGTGACATACCTAAACGACAGACATCAATATGACCTATTATAATTCAATGAATGCATACGTCAATAATGATAATGACAGCATATGATGTCATTGTGCTAATGGCATTGTTATTAGCATGACTAAAACGTAGGGACCTATATATGTGGCTGTAAATGCACCACAAAGACAATCAACTGCTGTCATCACTGTTGCCCATAGTAATAAGTGTTCCAAATTCAGTCAAATCAAGTAAAGTCCTGCTTGGGAAGCCTCAAAAATCCAACGACTCTGCTAAAGATCTTTTCCCAACAATTTTGTCAACTTTTCCTAACAATCTATTTTTTAATCTTAATATTTTTTTCTTTCCTGGAGTAAAATGACGATAGACAAATCGTTGTGTTCTCGCATATAGTGCATTTTTATTGTTTTATTTGTATAGAAAAATAGAAGACCTGTGTGTTTTATTTTTGCTTACCAATAAACCCAATAAAGTACCAAAGCTTTTTTATAACAATATTAATGTTTAACATGGCTTTATTCATAGCCTACATATAGGCCTATGCGATTGATGTGAGACTTTCAGGTGTTACAATTACGGCAGGCTACAAGGCAGTAGTTTAATATCAAAATATAAAATATGTTACATACATATGTTTATATGTTTTTATATAAACATGTAGTATACCAGACCTATAGTCTGCAAAGGGTTATTGTTGTTCGTCTGTGTGAGATGAATGTACATCACTGGGAATAAGTAGTAACTAAATTTAAATAAATATTCTATAAAACATACTTCATAATAATATTAGTTATTTTGGTCCAAGTGCTTCAAATTAGTACTTGTTTAGTCTGCTATAGATTTCATTATTAGTTTTATAGTAAACCTGCAGCTTTGCGACGCCTGCTGGATCAAAGTTGAACTGCGGTCTCTCAGCTACAGTGGGGATCATGTTTACAGCATATAAAGTTGCTAAATTGCTTGTAACCTTGTTTTCCGATACCATTTCGGAATTTTATGAACACACGTGTAAACAAGACATATTTAGGAAAAGTCATGAAAGCGCGATGCAGAAACTTGGTTGAGAGTTGTACAAAAAAAAAAAATTTACTAGGGGTCAAAATGACCCCCCTCACGGCGCTTCTAGTGTTAAAAATAGTTCTCAGGGGTGTATTGATGCATGTCTCAGTATGTTCATGAAAAAATTGTCGTGAAACAAGCATGGAATCAATATGTTCATGAAAAAATTGTCGTGAAACGAGCATGGAATCAATATGTTCAATTTGAAAGGGATCTATTTTTCATAACGGTGCAGCTTGAAAACCTGACCTCGAGCTAGTTACAAGAAGAATTGATGCTCTTTACCTGTAGTAAAACAAATAATGGTTTGAGAATGTGCAGTCAATCAAACATCAGCATCAAACATGACACATCGCTATAGGAACCAACATAGCTGTTCCCTGTGTTGGACCAGTTGCACTACCAAACACCAGAGGGGGTAAGTAATCAACTAACCAAATCCAACAACTTGGGTATCTTCTTGTAACAAGACATAAATTTGTATCAACTCAAATAGGTCTGTTTGTTACAAATTGTTTACTTATGATGTGTCACGTCTAAAGACGATCACCTATCTTTATAGCTTGTTGGCAGCGTAAAACCTAATTTATAGTCGCTGTGCATGAACTGTGAGCCTTCGCGAAACGAAAATGACGTAGTCACGGCCCTCGCGTTCATACAATTGAAACTGAATTTATAGTCGCTGCAATGCGGCATTCGAGAAGTGCACGGACAGTCTACACAGGGCCATGGCATTTATGGTTTTGCCGTAACATTGGTGTGGACAGGCAGTTTGTGCACTCTGCTTGTGGAGCTTAAAATTTTCAGAGGTGCACGACATGCGAAAAATCGCCTTATGAACCGTGAGCACATAATGTTTGGTTTGTGTAGGCTCATGCAGTTAACACATGGTGACGATAAGTTAGGTTTTCATTTATTACGGCGACTATAGTCCACGCACGGCCATGGCATTTATAGTTGCCATTTTGCCAGAACTTTGCTGTGGACTCGACAAATATGCGACAAATCACTGTAAACCTAATTTCTAGTTGCCGTGCGTGAACTGCGCAAGCCAAACATGACCCTCGCTTGTTAATGCACAATTTATTTATCTGAAAATTGGTTGTAAGAACTCTCAGACATTTATGCAGCAGTGAAAACAAGATCTGAAAGAATGCACTGTCCAAGCACATAACTATTGATTCAATGCTCGATTTGTGACTATTTGTTCAAGAGAACATACTGAGACATTTATCAATACACCCTGAACTTCCCGTTTTGAAAAACATTTTTTGGGATCTTTTCAAACGATCGACAACTTGCCCCATTTACTTCCATTCTAGCCCAGCTAGATCGCTACAGGAAGAAGCCAACAAACTCAATACTGAACCAATTTGCGAAATAATGGTATCCACACCGTAGAAACATGCTAGACGATCTGTGGATAGGACCTTGGGTCCAAAATAGCAAACCTATCCTGTTATGTCAAACCCCTACTATCACAATTGGTGTAAGCAAGTTTATTTTAAAGGACTTATATGAGCCAGAATATTTCAGTATGTCCCTGTATTCCACAGAGCTCTAGTGTCCAGTTAGTACTAGATTGTTGAAGAAACCATACACCAAACCACTATCTTTAACAATATATATTATTATTGTTAGTAATAATAACATTAGGAGATGTGTCACGCATCTTGAAATGGCATCTATCTTCTTCAGCATCAGTTGTGGGGCAACATGTGAGCTCCTTGGGTCCTGTGTTCCAGGGTTTATCTTTCCTGGACCTCCGCTATCAGCTGCTGCTGTTCTATCTTCAGGACCTCACCCACGTCATCAGCCTCAAAACAGAGGGCGCTAAAATAAGGGAGAGCAAGGCCATCGAGAGAGCGATGACTATTAGAACGGTGAGACACTCCACCAACATTAGATCACCAGCTTGTCTTTAAACTCCAGAAAAAAAAATTTCTCCAATTGTTTTTTAAAATGTGTTATTCTATAAAACCAGCAATATTATTACAATGTCTCCCTTGCTATCTCTTTTAGTATGCCCCCTTGCATTCTTTGTGACATGGCTAGGCAAACTTGATTGATTTCATACTAGATATAGAGATATTAAAATACAATATTGTTCAGCCTTGTTGGATAGTACATTGTGAGTTGTGTAGTACAGATGTGATTTTGATTCATAGAAATTACTGAAATGAATATTTTGGTCTTGCTGAAGGTTCTGGAGAAGATGCGCCCCCTCGATCACAAACTGAAATACCAGATTGATAAACTGGTTCGCACCGCTGTTACCGGCAGTCTCGGTAAGATCATCTTCAGTTGTAAACGACAACTGTACTACTTGCCTTCCAGTGCCTTCCTGGTGTTTGTAGTAGCTGTGAACTACATCCACTAGAATGTACTGCATTATTATATGGTGTGTGTTGGTCTGATATGAAGATCTTACCTGAGGTGAGATGTTGGCCTGTGTAGAAAACCTATTGTTACATTTTGTTCAATTTTCAGCTGAAAATGACCCGCTGCACCTGCGTCCGAATCCTGAGAATCTCATGAGCAAAGTATGTATCAGGATCTGTCTCTGAGATGCATTCGTGTTTTCATACACAGCATGTCACTAGAGTCAGTGTTTTTATCATATTTTGTTTCCTGAACCCTGTGTTTGACCTCATTTCCCTAGCTGAGTGAGTCTGAGGAGTCTTGCGGTGAGGATGGAGCCGCGGCCGTCTCTGAAAAGAAGACAGCAGCGTCTGGAGACAAGAAATACGTCCCTCCGAAGATCGCCCCCATGCACTACGGTAATATCGACCAAAAGGAACATGTGATCCGTTTACGTTTTGTCCGTTTGAAACATGTTCATGATTGCTGTCAGATATATTGATTTAAGAGGCCTGGCCATAGATGTTTGAACCAATACAATATATCTTGCTTCTTGCTCTTAAAAATATAAGTAGGTATGGATCATTGTTAACATTTTAACTATCGCTGTGTAGTTCATGCTTGCTTACAATGCTGTATATAAATGTAAAAGACATAATTGAAATGAAGTGCCTTTATGTCAGACGGGGACATGACGGAGACGGACCGGAAGAAGGAGCAGGTGGACCGCCTGCGCCGTGCCGCCCTGCGCAGCTCGGTCATCCAGGAGCTGCGGGAGCAGTACAGCGACACCCCCGAGGAGATCCGCGACCGCCGGGACTTTCAGACGGAGCGCCAGAGCCGCGATGAGCAGCACAGGTACGCCTCACCACCTCCACTCGTTTGACTGTTTGATTCGAATGAGCGAAGTGTTTAAAGTTAAAGTACTGAGTGAAAAGTCCAGTTTTTCCATGAAATCCATGAAAAAGTATTTTCCAACAATGGCAAAAATGTATCTCAATTCTGTTCTCTTCTCCAAAAGGAAAAACTACGAGGAGTCCATGATGGTACGTCTGAACGTGCCCAAGAGTGAGAGGGTCGCCAGGAAGAGGAGCATGCTGGGAATGTCCGGTCAGCTGAGCAGCATCACACACTTCAGCGACATCACGGCACTGACTGGTGGAGCAGACAGACAGGTAAGGGAAAGAAATCACTAACTCTGCTGGAGGAAGAAATCTAATGAACTAATCTGCAATTAAATAAATATGCTTGAATTTCACGTTTTTGGAGGGTTTGACCATGGTGTATTCAGAAAATCAGTTCTCAATCTTTGAGAGACATGTCTATCATATGAACTTCTCTCTCTTGGTTCAACTACATCTCAATGATGTTTTTCAAAGTTAGTAACACAAAACAAAAATGATAACGACAACATGTCCAACATCTGAAGGGGCCAGATTGTTTTTTCTGAACAAGCAGGCCCTGCACTGGTGCTGGCGTGAGACACTAGTTGAGCGGCAAAGCGATCACAAGAGGTCACTGGAGATGCACATCACTTTTTAACATTATCCTAACTACTCTGTGAAGAAAACCCTTCTATCCACTGCTCAATCACCAGATTTTTTTTCTCTAACTTATCTACAAAGAAAGAAATAATAAAATATCTGAATTTGGATTCTTTTTTTTTATTATTTGCTGGTTATACAAAACACATTGCTCTGCACTAGAATTCACATGGCAGGGAAATTGGTTGTGAATTACGCATGTTAAGCCAAAACCATTAATAATCAGTGACCATTATGGATAGTCCATATTTAATATTAAAAAAGAGGCCCTGATGTCGTGCTCACTTGTATCAAATTTGGTTTGATATTCTCCCTGCAGGACAGGGATTCCCCGCATCCTAAGAAGAAACAAATCATGAGAAAAAACAAAAAGAGAGGTAAGAACTGTAATTGTCTTAATAGAAAAACTAATTAGCACCACAGCTGTTACAAACAGCATGTTAACTTTGTCATTTGCATCAGGTACTTTAGATCAGGTTTTCCACTGTCAGGCAAATTCCTCCCAATTCAGCTCAAAGAAACAATGTATACAAATCAATTTAAATTAGAAGTATAGTGACCTGTGATATGGCCTGCTTTTAACAAACCCCTCAATTCTCTTCTGCAGCGTTCAAGAAATACAAGTAGGACTGCAATGTATCCAAGATGCCCCATTGAAGCCAGTCCCATTGTTCATTTTTTTAATCTGGTGACTATTTTAAGATCCTTCCCACTCCATAAAAAAACCTTGTCAGTCATTTTGTATTTTCTAATTCATGTACTGCTATTGCGATGTCATCCAACTTGTGGAATAAACGGTGTCACAATCTTTGACTACATACTGTCAATTTTATTCTGCTAGTCAGCAAAAAACAAAGGGTCCAGTGGCCTCAATCTCTCGACTAGCAAGCATGCTTAAAGCATCATTAAAGTTTGTTAGGGGTTTGAGTTGTGTAGTTACCTTGCCATGATTCAACTCCAAATATTGGCATGATATCTTAAATAGTTGCTCCGTAGATTCAAACTTGATAATCCAAGTGTTTTTTTTTCTCTCCCCCAATCTATCTAGATACCTAAACTGATACTTTAACAAAGCAAATATGCTACATGCAGGACACATTGATGGACCAAATGAAATCTGAATTACATGTAGTCCCGCTAAATGTGCATACCAAATGGATCCAACAAATCCCATATTTCAATTAACTAGATGACTGGCAGGTTTTAATTAAAACCCTTTAAATACAATGGGCCCTGGAATAGAAGTTCCAAATACTTTTGCACTGGCCTACTTTATTCCACATGCAATACATTTGAAGTGCATGAATGAGTGCTAGAAATTGTGGGCAATGAATCCTTAAATCAATCCAAATGTTGCTTGTCGAATGTACTCCCAGGGTTTGAGTTAAAGGAAAACACCACCCACCTCGTCATCCAAATACAAACATTTTTCCATTTGTGTACAAAAGGTGCACTGACTAAAAACAAAACACGGGGTAATTTTTACACAATGTCTTTATTTTTTTTTTCTAATTACAGACTGATGGGTTAAAAATAAAATTAAAAAAAGCAAAACTTTTTTTCAAACCCACTCCTTTTCAGAAACTGCTGCCATACCGCTCCATGTTAACCCCCACCCTCCCAAAATACAAGCTCTCCCTCGGCTCCATTAAATTACTTCACGCTGCCTTTCTCAGACAGGCCGTGACTACACTGCGCATTGTCAGAGAAAGGTGGCTCCTATGGTCCTACATACACTCGGAACAAACAAAATTAAGAAAAACGCCCCATTCTCCGGTCTTCGCTCCCTCTCTCACAACCTGCTCAGTGCGCAGCTAGATCAGCGTCTGCTCTCGCTCTCTAAATTCAGCGTTTTGTAAGATTGTGTTGAGTGCTGTGTGGTGTACGTCTGCCCTATGTGTTTATGTATTTGCCTCCGTGTGTGCGCAGGTGAGTGATGTGCAGAGTAAAAAGTATTTTTATGCTTGTATCAGCGTTTACTATTGTAGTAAATTCCCCCTGCGGCGGGCCTGTGGTCACCCTGCCCCCCTCCCCC